>PVKE010001322.1:20799-103518 GCA_004027555.1 Craseonycteris thonglongyai
GGGGGGGGGGGGGAGTAGGGAGGCGGAATCAAATATATGATGATGGAGAGTGAGCTGATTCTGGGTGGTGAGCACATAATGTAATGTATAGACAATGTAATGTAGAATTGTACACCTGGAAACAATGTAATTGATATCAATCAATGTCATCCCAATAAATTTAACAATTAAAAAAAAAAAAAAGATGGTTGACTTGGGATTTGTTATCTCCAGATTTAAGAATAGGGCCCAGGAGGAAGCCAGGATGGCTCAGTGGGTTAAGCGCTCACTTTGCAGCCCCAGGGACTGAGGATCAAATCCCAGCCCCGGCCGGTCCATGTGGACCCATGTGCTGAACTGGGGAGTGCCCCCAGTCAGTTCTCACCGAGACGAGACCCTGGCCCAGTTCCTGCCCTGTGCAGCCCCGCCCACCTGTGGAATGAAACTATGTGGAAAAACCAATGATGTGCAACTATGGAGACTGTTCGGGGCCCTCCCCCCTTCTCTCTGCCTCTGTCTCTGTATCTCTCTCTCTCTCTCTCTCTCTCTCTCTCTCTGTCAAAAACAATACAAATAAAGCTTTAAGAAAAGAATAGGGCCCAGAACAAAGGGTAGAGAAAAGAAGATTTCCTTGGGAAATGGGTGAAAGCAAGGGGGCTAGGCCCCTCAGGAGCGGGAGAGGATGCAAGATTTTGCCAGAATAAGAAGGGGTTCATCAGCCTCCCTTCTCTTGTATGTGCAAACAGTGTCACTCTATTCTTCACGTTCCGGGATCACTATTGGAGCTGGAAATCATTTTTCCCATGCACGAGAGTGACCCTTCCTTGGATGGCAACTACTATTGTACAACCTCCAGAGAAGGGACCTCACTCCCTTTTCCACAACACAGTTCTTTTTTTTTTTTTTAACCCACAACATACCCTGCTGATGCTAGTTTTGGAGTAGGGAGATAGATTTTAGAAAATACATTCAAATTAAAAGCCACCTAAGTGCCTACCAAATGAAGATTTGTTGAGTAAGTTATGGCTCTTCCAGACAATAAAATAGTATACAGCCATTAAAAATGGTACTAAAAAACCAATGGAACCAAATAGAAATTCCAGAAACAGATCAACATCAGATAAAATGCAATGGAGGAAAGTATAATTTTTTTTTTAAGATTTATTTTTATTGTTTTTGACACAGAGAGAGAGAGAGTGAGAGAGAGAGATACAGAGACAAAGAGAAGGGGGAGAGCCCCAAACAGTCTCCATAGTTGTACATCATTGGTTTTTCCACATAGTTTCATTCCACAGGTGGGTGGGACTGCACAGGGCAGGAACTGGGCCGGGGTCTCACCCGGTGAGAACTGAACTGGGGGCACTCCCCAGTTCAGTATATGGGTCCACATGGGCCAGGGCCGAGATTCAATCCTCAGTCCCCAGGGCTGCAAAGCAAGCATTTAACCCGCTGAGTCATCCTGGCTTCCCAATATTTTTAATAAGTGGTGCTGGATCAATCAAAGATCTCTAAGGGAAAAATAAATCTTAATCTCAATCTCAGACAATATAATAAAACAATCCCAGATGAGTTTAAATTTAATGTGATGGGTAAAACAGTAAAGCTTTTGGAAGAAAACATAGGAGAACATCTTCATGACCTTGTAAAGGAAAAAAGATTTAGACAAGAACCCAATAAAAGTCAACCGTAAGGGAAAAAAACTAATAAAATTTAAAATACTGCTTATCAAAAAATATACTACAGACAAATGAAAAGGCTACCCACTCAGAGGGAGATGACATTTGTAGCATATATAGCCAACAAAGAACAAGTATCCGGAATTTATAAAGAACTGCTGCACATCCACTAGAAAAAGAGAGGCAATCCAACATAAAATGGGCCAAACACTTGAACAGCCATTTTACAAAAAAGGATATCTAAATGACTCATAAACATATAAAAAGTGACTCATCATTAGCCATCAGGGAAATGTAAATTAAATACGTAATGAGAGCCTGCACATACTCACCAGACTGGCCAAAGTGAAATGTACAAAAATATATCAAATAGGTATAAGGGTGTAGAGCTACTGGAACCTTATATACAGCTAGTACCAGAACAAACTGGTACAACTACTACAGGAAAAGGTTTGGTAGTGACTACTAAAGCTGAATGTATACATCATACCTTATAACCCCACAGGTCCATTCCTAGATATATTCCTGAGAGAAGTTTGTTTTTGTGTTAACCAAAAATCATGTAGATTCCACAGTATAATCACAGTGGAACATTATACAGAGATAAGAATGAATGAATGACAACTACATGTAGTAATATGGGTGAATCTCACACACATGATGATAAGCAGATGAAAGCAGACACAAAAGAGTACATGCTATATAAAACTCTATTTATATAAAGTTAAAATGCAAGAAAAAGTGATTTATGGTGCTAAAAGTTTGAATAATGATTGTGCTTGGGGCAGGGTTCATATCTGGAAGAGGACACCAGGGGATGTTCCAGAGTACTAGTAATGTTCTATTGTTGATGTAGGTAGTGTTTCCCTTTATGAAAATTGATCAAGCTGTATACTGATCATTTGTGTACTTTCTTATATAGGTTATTCTTTAACTTAAAACATGTTTTAAAGGCTAGTCTCTTGAGCAAAATCTCGTCTCATAGAACTGTTTTTGTCATGTAGGAACAAATAATAAATAGATTCAGAAAAATAAGGTATTACAAAACAAAGAATATTCACAGTATTACTTCCTTTTTTTTTTTTAGATTTATTTTATTGTTTGAGAGGAGAGAGAGAGAGAGAGAAGGGGGTAAGGCCCAGAGCAGTCTCCATAGTTGTATATCATTAGTTGAGACATAGTTTTATTCCACACAGGTGGATGTGGGGACACATGGGGTGGGAACTGAACTGAGGGCCTCCCACATGGGAGGCGAGAACCTTCACCGCCATCTCAGTGGTTACCAGTTGCACCGAAGTTCAGCATATGGGTTTGCACGGGCCAGGGCCTGGATTCAATCTCTGGACTGCGCAGTTGCAAGGCAAGTGCTCAACCTGTTGAGCTTTGCTAGCATTCTCTATTTCCTTTTTTTTTTTTTTAATGTAAATTATGCTTAAATCTGGATTATGGATGATATTTTATTTTTACTTTATTTCATTTTTCTACAAGGATCACATGTTACTTGTCTTTGTAAAACATACAAGTTGTTTTTTAAAATAAAATTTGATTATGATAAGTTAGGATAAGATAATGAGCAGAGGATTGGCACTGCAATACTTTAGCTCACTATGTATACAACAAGCCCAGGGTGTGGCTCTGTTACTGCCCTGGTCCCTATTGGAGTGCCAGAACTCGAGGACTTGTAAAGAAACAGGGGATGTGCTACAAGCCAAAAGGACTCAAGGTCATTTGTACAGAAGAAAAGTGGGAGCTATAGGGAAAACCAAGGCTTTCCTGATCCTGGCCAGAATACCTAGACCTATATTCCACCAAAACCCTCTGCTCCAATTCTAACCATGTGTCAGTCTCACCCACCTAGACTGCCTTTCCTCTCAAGTTTCCCCTTCCCAGGATCTGCCCTTGCTGACTGTGGTGTTCTAAGGCAATCCAAAGCCACATATCTCCTGCTCTGTCTACAGTGATACCACTCAAGCTCCCTGTAGCAGCTGCTCTGCATCCTCACAGTCTACCAGGGTGGCAGCCCCAGCTGGAAGATGAGCTCCTTCTCTTCCCGCTCATCAGAGAGCATGCTGGGCCTTTTAACGAGCCTGATCTGCCCATCTATGACTCTGAGCAGGATGACTAGGAAATTCCCACTCAGGTTTATTGTAGAGGATGGAAAAGAATATCCTAACCACCAAGTGGAAGAATGGAGCTGTGAATGGCTTTCCCTTCTTATGTAGCTCCAGGGGAACATCCTAGTATGTCCTGAAAATCCAAAGAGGAAAAATTGAGCAGTTGGGTTTTCTTTTTGGTACCGTATGCTTATTATTAGACAATTATTATACATCAAACTTGTGAAAAATACCTAGCACAAGGGCCATCTCAGTAACTGCCCTGTTAATTAGCTAGTTTATTGAGTTCTTACGGTTTACGGTTTATTTCATCTACTCTTCACAACTCTATAAAATAGGTTCTATTCATTCAATACTATATTGCACCCTCATTATGTGTCACACACTGTGCTAAGTGCTGGCGATTTGAGAGTTAACAAAAAGTCCTTGCCTTCATGAAACTTACAGTCTGGTGGGGAGGTACCTATGATACAAATGTAAAACTGCAATTGTGCCAAGTATTAAGATGGAAAGGTATCTGGTGCTGACTACCAGTAACAGGGAGGTTTTAAAGGAAGTCCCCACTGTGGAAGTGAAGTTTGAGCTGAGCTCTGAGAAATACGTAGGACTTAGCAGGGCGGCAAAGAGCGGCAGGAGAAATCACCATGCAAAGGCCTTCGCCAAAGGGAAGTGCTAAGTATGAGAACGGAAGATGAGTGTGGGGCAGTGATAGTAATTCTATCCTAAGTCTGCCTGAGACCTGATGCTCCAGAATCTGAGTTCCTAACCATTTCAACCTCCCCTACAGGCCTAGCCACAGACGCTGAAAATCCACATATGACTTGCAGGGAAGAAAAAGCTTTAAAGAAATAGAGGTAATGCATGTGACTTTACCCACGAAGCCTGACGGAATGAAAGCAACCTTAGAGGACTGACATGATAGAGCTAGAAGACCTCCCCTACACTCCCGGAATAAAGCACAGCTTGACACCGAGATCCCTCCGCATAGCCCAAAGCTGGAGAGGTGAGAAAGAAGGAAGTGACAGGAGAAACCGAGCGAGAAGCCCGCGAACCAGAGTCCTTACCCACCACTGCGGCTGCGCTTACGTCGTTCCGGAAGCGGAAGTGCACAAGAGGTCAGCGTTGGTTTTCAAGATGGCGGCCCTCGGTGTGCTGGGGTCGTGTTGTGGGTGGCTGTTCCGAGGGCTCCTGACAGGCCCGTCTGCAACGAATTGTGCTCGGCCTCTAGCTCGCGGATTCAGGGAAGGTGAGTTCTGATTCCCGGCGACCTCCCAAAGTTGAGATGAGCGGCATAAGTTGCTTCCTCCAGCCCCCATGTGCCCCTCCCTCCTTTTCCTTCGCTCAGTTATGAACGTCGGAGAAGCTGGCGCTCCTGGGGTGCTTGAAAGCCCCCTCCCGACTTTGATACTGTTATCTTGACATCCCACCCCTTGTGAGTGTCCTCACGGGCAGGAGCGGGTGTGGGGAACGGAGAGAAAGACCACTTTAGTTAGCAAGTGCAGAAGAGAAGCCTGTTCCAGAGTTCAGAAAAGTTTTCCGTTAAGGGTCTGCATATTCTCTTTTACGTATTCTCTGAACGGCGGCTTCCTTCATTAAAGAATCCCTGGACCGTAAGGGAAGGGTATCTGGTTACCCTCCCAATGGCTTCTCTTTCTAGTTTCTCATCTAAAATGCTGTGGTCTGATGGCGACTTTTTCTGCCCGAGCCACTAGTCTCCCTGAGAGGTGGAATCTAAGATGGAAAAGCCATGGAACAGTTGAAAGAAAGGCAAATGCTGGATGATAGTTTTGCTTTTACGTAGTTTTCAGTCTGGAAAGGAAGCCTGATTCTACTAATAGCATTGAACTACGGTAAGAGCTTCTTAAAGGCTAAATGCTGTACTTCAAGCTATCAATGTATTCTGGAGAAAGAGAAAATACCGCCCTTTTGCTGAGAGGTTAGATTCTGAGATTATATGTACACGCTCCAATAAATGCAAGTTAGGTATTTACGTGGTGAAGTAGAGGGAGACTCCGTTACCGGAAACAACAAACCCAATTGAAAGTTTTCATAAGGGGGTGTGTGTGTCTTGAACAGGCTTATGAAAGGATGGAATCTGGCGAAGAGTGAAAAGGTCTTTCAGGACAGGGCCTTCCTTTGTGCACTGCTGGAAGCAGGAAAGGATGAGTGATGTGCAAAAGAAGTGATGTAGGTTTTTTTAAGATTCTGGCCTAAGTAAGTATTGACTAGAGAGTGTTTTCTTTAAAGCTGAGATGTATCCGGAGGAAAAGAGTGGTCATTGTTTTCAGAGGGAGCAGAAAAGTCCAAAATGAAGAGCCTAATGAAGAGGCAATTGGATTTGTCTCCTGTTTTAGCTTTCAAATAGCATTTTAAATAAAACGGCAGACAAGGAAACCAGTTTGGGGAAATCAAAGAGATAGTTGATGAAGAAATGGAAATAGCAGGTATGTGTGAAGAATTTAGCTGTGAAAGGAAGAATGGAACATTTGCTATAAAGAATAACAAAATCCAGATACTGCATGATTAATACTGGATAAACTAATCCATTAATAAAGAGATCATGCTGCTAATAGAAAGGATTTGGATTAGGTGTGTCATCTACTCTCATACTGTAAAATAAGCATATGTCCATAATATTTTTGAGGGCACCTACCAAGTGTCAAACACTAATAGCTATAATTTACATAACCTTTATGAAATTCAAAGTTGAAAACAGTTTTTTGCTATGTTCCCAGAGAATAAGAAGGATAGTTTTGTTTTTTTACAAAAGAATGTTTGAGATTCAAATTTTTTCAGTTGGAGAGTTTATGAAATGATGGACTGTATAATCAGATGGGTCTTTGAAGTCTTCCATAAGTACTTGAGTTGGCTGCTCTTCTGTGCTGGTTGCTCACTGTCAGACCTAAAATAATTGCATTAATGTAATCTTTTTTTTTAAGATTTATTGTTTTTGACAGAGAGGGAAGGGGGAATTTTTTACATAGTTTCACTCGCCCCAGCAAGAACCAAATGGGGGGCACACCGCAGTTCAGCATATAGGTCCACACAGGCCACAGCCGAGATTTGATCCTCGGACCCTGGGGCTGCAAGACAAGTGCTTAACCCGCTAAGCCATCCTGGCATTCCCTGTTAATGTAATCTTATATTCTATATGCTCTTTAAGAAGCACCTGTCTCCAAAGCCTTTAAATGAAAAAACTTGGGGAAGCTGGGATGTCTCAGCCGGTTAAGCACTCGCTTTGCCACCCCAGGGACCAAGGATCAAATCAGTTTGTGCAGACCCATATGCTGAACTGAGGTGTGCTTCCCATGTGGGAGGCCCCCAGTTTGGTTCTCGCCCCCACGGTTCAGCCCCTGGCTCGATGGGGCATGCCTTCCATGTGGGAGGCCCCGACCTAGTTCCCCCCACCCTGCACTGCCCTACCCACTTGTGTGGAACGAAACCATGTCAAAAACTGATGATGTACAACTCTGGAGACTGCTCTGGGCCCTGCCCCTTCTCCCTGTCTCTCTCTGTCTCCATCTCTCTCTCTCTCTCTCTCTCTCTCTCTCTCTCTCTCTCTCTCTCTCTCTCTCTCTTCTCTGTCAAAAACAATAAAATAAATCTTTTTTTTTATTATTGTTTTTGACAGAGAGAGAGGGAGAGAGAGAGAGATACAGAGACAGAGAGAGAACTGAACTGGGGGCACTCCCCAGTTCAGCATATGGGTCCGCACGGGCCGGGGCCGGGACTCGATCCTCAGTCCCCAGTGCTGCAAAGTGAGCACTCAACCCACTGAGCCATCCCGGCTTCCCCTAAAATAAATCTTTAAAAAAAGAAAGAAAAAACTTGACATTCTACTCGTTATGTGTAAGGTATAAAGTATTGTAGCTAATTTTGGCTGATCCCATTGGGTATATTTGACACCCAAATAATATTGTACACATAGAATTTTAAATTGTGGGGAGGAAGCTAGATATCTTGCTGAAAATATTCAAGCATCCTACTCTTCAAAGTATCAGGTAGTACTACTTCATTTTAAAGTTCATGAGCACTCAGTATCAGTGCTCCTGTCTGTTAATTCTGAGTCTAAAGCAGTGGTTCTCAGTTGGGGACGGGGGGTCGATTTTCTCCCCCAGGGAATATGTAACAATGTCTGGAGACATTTTTGGTTGTCACAGCTGTTACTCCTGGTATCTTGTGGGTAGAGTCCAAGGATGCTGCTAAACATATTACAGTGCACAGGACAGCCCCCCACAGCAAATAACCAGCTGGCACGAAATGTCAGTCATGTGGCTGTTGACAAATCCTGGTCTAAAGTTTGATAAGAGGGACACATAAAGCCAGAAAATATTATGGAAGAAACGAGACTGAAGGAAGACAAAAATGGAAATTATGGTTTATTAAATGCCTGCTATAAGCACTGTTAGGTTTCCTACATACATATATTCAATCTCAATGATCCGTAAAGGTGAATATTACTGACATTTTTACAAATGAGGAAATTGGTTCAGAGGGGTTCAGTAGCTGCCCAACATCACACAGCTAGTAAGTGGTGAAGTTGGAAGTAGAGCCAGTGCTCTTCCCACTCCACCTGTAACATCAGCTTGGGACTCCATGGCAGGGCTTCCCTATGGTTCTCTCCCTTCCCCAAAAGCTCTTGTCAGTTACCTTGCTGAAGACCATTCAGTGCTCTTGTGGTTGGCACTGCCCAGACTTAGCAAAGATTGTGTTAGACCTCATTCGTGCCTTCTCACTCTTATAGCTCGTATGAAGGAAACATATTTAAGAAAAATAAACACATGGGAATATCTGACTTCACAGTAATGATCTATCAGACACCTAGATCAGTGTTTTGAAATGAGTAAACGCTGAAGCTTCGTGTTTTCCAATTAGCTAAGGGGGCTTTCTGGAGGACCTAGCACTTTAGGGTGTGCCTGGCAGGAGGGGCAGCCCTGATAGCTAAAAGCTTTGAGACAGGAGGGAGTGAGTTAGAGACTTTAAAGAATTGAGAGTAACCTGCTAGTGGAAAGAGATTTTTTTGCAGCAACAAAGACTCCTCATTCTGAAGCATGGTGCAGAGGGACAGTCCCTTGGACCCAAGGGAAAAGTGGGGTACTGATGAGAGAATCAGGAAACTTCAGTGGTAGAATTGAAGATGAACAGAAAGGAGAGGTGCTAGAGCAAGGAAGGAGTTTGAGAAAAGTAGTTAATGGCCACAGGTGCAGGCACACATTCCAAACACACACTCTACTCCCTAACCCAAATAAGACTGTTAGTGTAGCCTCTTAGCCACCCTGCCATTCAGTTACTCCATTCCTTCATGTGCTTGGGACTTGGTTTCCATGGATCCTTTCCAAGAAGGACCTTGGTCTCTGGGCACTTTCTGCAGCAGCGCCCTCCACTCATCATTCATCTTTCCACACTACCTCCTTTACTAAACATTTGGCTCTTTATACTGCTGCAGTTCCCTGTGTCTGTGTTTATGTGGCCATCAAGGTCTTTCTGCATTCATTGCCATTTCACCGCAATGCTGTTTGCTCTAGACTGTTATAATTCAGTTATCTTGGACTCCATCCTAGGCTAGTATTTACTGAAGCACTCAGAGGACCTCTTTACGAGGCATGGGCTTTATTATAGTGAAGTTCCCATACTTGTTTTAGTTCCTTTTTCTCCCCTAGGGCAAAGACTCTGTCTTCCTATTCTGTTCTAACTCCACCATAGGTGGAGCTGGGCTATACAGAATCCATGGGTGCTCAACAAATGTGTTGTCTTCTGTGGAACACATTATTGGATTCGTATAGGAAGTGCCTATCTTTGAAGGTTTTGGCCCTTAATTCTAGTGTAGAAAGCTGCTTCATATCGTTCCTGAGTTTACTTGATAAAGCCATGTCTCAGAACACAAGGGTGGTTTCATCTTTTTCTAAATAAGTTTTCTGTTAGTGCCTAAATCTCTTAGTCCACCTTTTCTTAGCCACCCCCAGTTCTCTTGAATGCACAGGGGGCCAGGGACAAAATGGATCTCGGGTTTTGTTTGTTTTTGACATGTTTTTGTGTGCACACAGAAAGTAAATACTATTTTGATTCCTATCTCCTGTTTTCAGAGTCTTAACATCTACCAGGGCCTCTTCAGGCTCCAGCCGGGCCTTCTGCCCCAGCACTGAGATACCGCCCTGATCAATCTCAAGTGAATGCTCAGGTCATTACTTCTGATTTGACAAATTGTCTATTAGATAAGCATCTGCCTAATGTTTCACTCACTGGCTTATAGTAAGATGATTCATTGGCGCAGAGTTGTGGTGTGGGGAGCTTGTGAACAGTGGGGCTTGCCACAGGCTTTGATCTCTTTTCCAGGGGCCAGTGGGATGACTTCAGGGTTTGGTTCTTTGCCGGGAGTGATGTGTGTTTTGTTAGACTTGTTTATTTCATGGTTAGGACCCAAGTGCCTCCACAGAGAAGGGAACCACATGTTTATCAGCTTTGTGTTTCAGGGCATTGTCCTCCTGCATTCCTCCCACCTGTTTTTGCTCAGATTTGGTCTCCCAACATGATTTTTGCTAATTTGCAAAGTTCCTGGGGTACCTGGAGGCCCTACTGGGCTGGGGCCGCACTCTTGTGCATCCTCACATGTGTAGGTTGACCCATTACAGTGACAGTCCCGCTGCAGCTGTGCCGGCCTCCAGACTGAGCACCAGGTTGAGTTTCACCCACATCCCGTTTGGGCTGGTCTCTGGTCTGAACAAGTAGGTCTGTGTGGGGTGACGCATTTGCTTTTACAGGGAGAAACCTAGTTTGTCTTTGAATTGATTAGTAACTACAGTGTTCTGGAGAAAGCCTCAGGGCCTTTCTGGCCATTGTTACTCCTTTGTGTGTCTAGAATTGGACATGGAAGGGCTCTCAGGTTGGTTGTTTAGAAGTAATGAGTCTTTATGAATGGCCTTGCCCAGAAAACAAACGGGGAACCATTCCAGGCAGTCTGTGTCTAATTAGGTGTCCGTCACAGAACTCAGGGATCACAGATGCTGCTGTGGGACTCCTGTTGGGTTAGAATTGCCTCGCCTTTTTTTTTTCCTTAGACATTCTCTTTCTCTCTTTTTATTGTTTTATTTTTATTGCAAAAGTGGTACATGTTTATTTTAGAAACTTTAAAAAATACAGATAGGCATAAAGAAGAAACTAAAACTACCTATTACCACTACTGAGAGAAAGCCAGTATTACCATTTGGGGACATAGCCCCAGGGGTCTGTGAGTCTCCTAAAATTCATGTCTAATTGTATGTATACTTATGGACATGTTTCCAGGGAGAGGTCCATAACTTAGAGCTGAGTAAAACATTGTGGTAGCCAAGCTGCTGTTAAAATAGGATTTTAATGTGTGGGGAAACCTTTTGCAGCCTAGCAATGTGGGCCCAAGTTTTCTATTACAGTAATCAGCATTCAGAAAGAGACCATGGCAAGTATTTTGCTTCTTGAATCCTAGATATCATTAATTGAGCATCTGTCGTGTGCCAGCAGTTCCTATGCTAACACTTATGGCTTCACTCTTCTCTCTCTCATTGTTAAATTTATTGGGGTGACATTGGTTGATAACAATTACGTTATTTCCAGTTGTATAGTTCTATATTACATTGTCTATGTGTTGCATTATGTGCTCACCACCCAGCTCTCTTTTCATCACCATATATTTGATGTTCCCTTCCTGCCCCCCTACTTACCCCTTACCTTCAGGTAAGCACTAAACTGTTGACTGTGTCCATGAGTCTTTGTTTCTTTGTTACTTTCAGTTTGATATTTCACCTATAAGTGAGGTCATATGGTTCTTGATTTTTTTCCATCTGACTTATCTCACTTAATATGATAGTCTCAAGGTCCATCCATGTTGTCACAAATGGTTGTATTTCATCTTTTCTTATCCCTGTATAGTATCCCATTCTTCTGGGTATCTACCAAAAAAAACGTGAAAACTTTCATTTGCAACCATCACAGCACTGTTCACAGTGGCTAAGTCGTGGAAACAACCAAAGTGCTCTTTTATAGATGACTGGATAAAAAAGTTGTGGCTTCTCTCTTTCTAAAGAAACTGGGAGAACAAGGGAGGATCTCTAAGAACTTTCTGTTTGATTATATTTGCCAAATGGGAGCTTTTAGCTTGAGTCTTCCTTTGAATTGTTGACGTTGTCACCCTGCATCCTAGTCATGTAAGATAGAAAATATGTACAGCCTGACGGATGTGTGTGACTTACTGTCTTGCCCTCAAGTTCTCTTTTGACCACCTGACCTAAATAGGCAAAGGGCTGAGGGAGTCCCTCTTAGCTTAAAATTGCAATACTCCCCTTGAAATTCTGCCTGGACCCAGTACCTACAGGCTCCTTATTCCCGCCTCTTCTCTCACCCCTCCCCAGTGCAGATAATAAAATGCAACCCTGCAGGGAGAAGAATGGAAAAGGGAAAGGATTTTTTGTTTTAAAGATTTATTGTTTTAGAGGTGAGAAAGAGAGGAGGGGAAGGCCCAGCGCATTCTCTATAATTGTACATCATTAGTTGTGACATAGTTTCATTCCACACAGGTAGACGTGGGGCAGAAACTGAACTGGGGGCCTCCCGCATGGGAGGCAAGAACCTTCACTTCCATCTCAGTGGTTACCAGGTTACCTGTTAGCACCACAGTTCAGCATATGGATTTGTACAGGCCGGGGCCGGGATTCAATCCCCAAGAGATGAGGATTTAACTCATACAATTGTTCTTGCACAACACAAGGCTCTCATGATGAATCTTAGGAGTGAATTTGTCTCATTGCTTATCCACCCATGGGGCCACTAGAGCAGTGTTAGTCCAGTGCTGTATCTTAGATTGCAGACTCTTCAAGGTCAAAAACTGTCTGATTCTCTTCATGAAAAGACACGTGCAGTAGGTACTTTTGAAGGTCTTTTAGATCCCCCCCCACCTCCCCATTCTTACATCATTATTGCCAGCCATGGTAGGGCAGGATCTTGCCAGTTTCCTTGGATAGAACCAAGGTGAATCTTGGCTTAAAAAAGCATAAACAGTGTGGAGACCCTTGATTCCAGAGAGGTGATGTTACTTGGGTATCTGGGCTGGCTCCTGCCAGCTTCAGTGGCATAGATCCCTGGCACTTAGAAATGAACCCTTCATGCTCTCTCTCTCCCATGTGGGGACCGTGGGAACATGCAGACCCAAGGCTCCGTTTTTCTGCACGTGTAGAATTTGAGCTGTTATTTGAAACTCCCTGTTCCTTATTAAATGGCTGACCTAATTTTTCCCCTTTATCTCTGTAGTGGTAGAGATCCAAGAAGGGAAGACGACTATAGTAAGTATCATCGAGTTGGCCACTTACAACCTCTTTAACACTTGGAGCTGCCTGGCTTCTCCTCTGAGGAAAGGAAGGAGGCCCAAACTAGACTCCTGGCTCCATAATCAGCTCCTTCTGTGACCATAAATCTCACAGGCCAGTATTTTTCAAGCCATGTGCTATAATGTGGTTAATCAGAAACAGTCACTTGTACCTGGATTGAGGCATCTGTAATTTGGTGAAAATGGCCTTTTGTATGACAATGACTCAGAGATCTTTGCTGATATGTTCTTTGGAGGGTGCTCAATTAGTTTTCCAAAGGAGAAACTAAGACAATGGCAGTACTAGCTAGAGAGCCAGAGTAAGTTGACCAAGGGTCAGGAGCCCAGAATGACTAAGCTACTCCTTAAGTGATGCAGTTAAAAGGTGACACTCCCTGGGCCCACTACCTAGCACCCTGGCTTGCCTGCTGGTAAGTTCCCGGAGACCCTCCCTTGCTCTCCTAGTTCCTTTAGAAAAAGAGAACAATTCTTTACCCACTCCCCTTTCCCTCATTGGGCCCCTCTCACCTCTCTTCCTCCAGGAGTCATGGGGCCTAGATTATCCTCTAAACCCTAAAAGACAGCGTTGTTTTCACATGGCCTTCCATGCCTCCCAATAAATCCTCAGCCACTCCACAGAGCTCCCAGGAGCCTCTGTAACTTCCATGTCAGCCAGGAATTAAATCCTTCTGACAGCCAGCCAAGCTCAGTCCTTCCTAGGCAGGCTTGTCCCTAGGATAAGCCCTTTGGGTTCACTTTTGAGTCTTCCCCAGAATATCCCCTCAGCTTCTGTACTGCTTAACCTCAAAACAGTTCTTTTGAGGGGACCCCACCCTCTAGCACACCTTGTTTGCTCCCTTATTCACAGCTGAAGCAAGCATTCGACCTGTGAGCTCCGTGCTGGTGGAGAGAGCACACACCTGGCTTTTTGAGTGTGAAGACTGTTTTTCATGTGGGGCATGAGTTTGCTGTTTGTAGAATGAACATGAAGACATTATGGCACTAGGAGAAACCTGGGGGAGGGAACCCATCCAGGCCTGGAGAGGCGGTGCCAAGGCTGACGGTCCTGCTCACTCACTGGTGTCTCACTTCATCTATAAAGTAATATGATGCCTCCCTCACTAGGTTATGGGGGTTAAATAAGATGATACGTGTGAACCATGATTGGCACAGAGTGAGGCATGTAATGGGGAGTCAGTAAATGTTAGCTCTCACCCCACAGACCTACCGTAACCCCCTCCCAAGGGCTACCACGCACCTCCACATTTTCCCTAACACACTTCTCCATTTCTGGCATGGTTGTGGTGGGCTTGTCAGAAAGCTAAGTAGCAGTGCCCTGCGCAGCCAACGCTGCTTCCAGCCCCCTTTTCCTTCTGCCAGTTCTCCCCCAGGATGCAGTGTTGCTTGCCTCCTAAAGCCTCTCAGACCTATCCCAACCTCACTCTTATTAATCCATGGCCTCAGTCAGCAAGGCTTTCTAAACTCCTCCTCTTGCAATTGGAGCTGATGCCCAGATCATGAGTCTATTACACTTGGTAATTCCAAGGCTGTGTCACAGGATACAGCAGCTACAGCAAAGGTCATTTCGTATGAAGCCTCAGCACAGTTGGAAAGATGGCATCCAAAATAATAAAAGCAAGGAGGAGACTAGGGGGTGTATCCTCCCATCTATGCTTTAAAAAAAAAAGCAGCAGCAGCAGGAGTGCACAGATATCTGCTTATATAGGGAGAGAGAGACAAGGCTTCTCGTCTTGGTGCTGTTGGCATCCTGGGCTGGCTAATTCTTTGTTGTGGGGACTGTCCTACGGGGTGTAGGATCGTTAGCAGCTCCCCTGCTCGATGCCAGTGGTACCCCACCCCCAGTTGTGACAATCAAAAATGTCTTAGACATTTTCCAGGGTCCCCTGGGGAGCAAGCTCTGGCAGGCTGTGTCACTGGCATAGACTGAGCTCTGTAAGATAAAAGTTGGAAACTGCAGTTTCCTCTGAGGAGGATGTGAGGGACAGGAGGAAGACATCCTTTGGACTCTACATCCCTGTGCAGTTTGAAACTCTTTGCCATGTGCATTTATTACTTTTTCCCCAAAGGTGGTTTTGTTTGTTTGAGGAAGGAAAGGTAGCATTCAGCTGGTATAGCAAACCTCTACCTCTTGTAACCAGCATTAAGTTCAGTTTCCATTGTTCTTGAAGGCCACCCCACTCTTCTCTGTGGCCACCCCAACGCCCGGTATCCAGCAGCTGCAGAACCACCCCCACAGTCCAGCGGAGAGACCTATTAGCTGTCCCCGCCAGCATTCCCGCCTAGGGGTTGCTCAAGGATCAGAGGCTCCACACAGCCCTCTCCCTCACTGGCTCTCTTTCTCTGCCTCCTAGATCAAAGGCCATATTACAGGCACTCCCCAGGAAAGTCCAAACCCCCCTAACCCCTCTGGCCAGTGCCCCATCTGCCGGTGGAACCTGAAGCACAAGTACAGCTATGAGGTGAGTCTGCGCAGACACTGCGTTCTCCATGTCCCGGGGACCCTAGTCCCTGGTTAGCTTAAGCAGCAGCCCCTCCACCCCGCCATAGCCCTGCTGCATCTCTTGGAGCCACCAAAGACAAGCATTTTGTCCAGTGGCTCTTAACCCAGGCTGCATGTTATCATCACGGGGGAGCTTCTAAAAAAAGTGCTCAGGCCCCAGCCCCAGCCATTGATTCAGTTGGTCTGGGGTAAAGCCCAGCTACCAGTACTTTTTAAAGCTCCCCAGGTGATTCTCCTGTGTGGCTAGTATTGGAAGCCCCTTAGTTCCTGGCCTCATTGCATGTGATTCAGACCACCAGGGCCCCGTCCCCAAGTCTTGCAGGGTTGTGTTTCCAAGGGGATGGAATCAGAATCTGAACTTGGCTTTCCTTCTATAGTGAATCTATTTGGAGAATCCTCACTGTGATCTGGGGACACATTACTGTCTTTCTGTATTGGAGCTGCAGACACCTGTTTGCTGTAGCTCTAGCTCTTCATCTGTTTCCACAGAAGGATGATAATAGTAACAACAACAGTAAAAACCCTGTGACGAGTGCATGCTCTGTGTCAGGCACTGTTACAAGCATTTACATGTCCTCATTCCCTTCGTTTTCACAATATTCCAATCAAGTAGGTACTTTATTTCATCCTTATTTTACAGATGAGGACATTTGAGGCATGGAGAAGTTAATAAACTTGCCTCAGATCACCCAGCTAGTCAATATCAGACCTGGGATACAAACTATGGGTATACAAAACCCAGGCAGAGCCTACAGTCCCAACTACTACTGTGCATCCTCTCTAGAAATGAGAAAGGTCTGGGGGGAAAGGACACCACCCTGGAGAAATCCATGCTTGTCCTTCCGAGTTCTATTGGTGACGTTAGCACCATATTTTTAGGTTTCAGGTGATTTAGGCTCTGGGCCAATCTGACCTGCAGGTTGTCCCTGTGCCCCTCTGTGGAATGAGATGACTAAGAGCAGAGATCCTGGTCAGGCAGTAAGAGGAGGAGAGGCCACATGCCCATGGGATCTGAACAGAATGACCCAGCTAATCTCCCAGGCTGGGAGCCTTGGCTTCAGGCCACCCCAGGGTGGGGAGGGGGCTGTTACTTCACTCTGCCCCGGGCCCTTCTGTTGATGGCCACCTGGAGTAGGAAGCTTGCAGGCCATGGGGCAGTATTCACAGCTTCCTGGTCCATGGAAGTTCGTGGGGTCGTGGTCATACTTGGAATTCCTAGCTAAAGATGGAAAGGTGAACCCCACACCTGCCTGACCACCACGGGGCACTCTTCCTATCAGCTGTTTCCAGGAAATAGACTTGGCTCTGTTTATCCAGCAGAAGAAACCCAATTCCCTCCGAGGTAAAGGCTAAAGTTGTTTTCCTTTTACCCCATTCCACTCAGGACACCATTAGCCTGAGCTGCACAAAGCTGTCAGTTTGCTTGGCAGCCTGCAGTGGGGGAGGCTAGGGCTGTGAGCCCAGTTTATTAGCCCTAGATAATCTAATCCAAGTTCTTTTCATCAGATTCTGAAGATTACAGGGGTGGGAATTGGGGGTCTGGGTCCCTCAGGAGCTGTCTAGTGATTAAAACAAATCTGCGGTTATACAGCGAGGCGCCTGCCAGGACAGCCAGTCAGTTTGTGGACATGACTGCTAAGACTGGCATGCCAGGCCCCTCTGGGGTGGGCAGGGTAGGAGATGTGGCTTTTATTTAACCCCTTCAGCCATCCTGTGAGAGTTGGGAGGGAACCTGGTCTCTTAATTCTGGCTCTGTTTATCCTTGTTTCCTTGACTCATCCAAAGCAGTCTGTATGATCCACAGGAAACCTGAGAATCCATTCTGGTCACAGGGGAGCTTAGAAGATGTGGGATTTAACTTCACAGCCCTGGTCCCTTCCTCAGCTTGTATCCTACCCAGCACTTCAGAGGGAGAAGCAGAAAGTAGGAAGGGCTGTCTGCACATATCCTGGCCTGTGGCACATAGGTTTTGGGGGAGAAATGGTATCGATTTTCCCTCTTATGTGGGTATACGTGACATACCCCCCACCTCGCCCCAGGAGAATAACAGATCTTTTCATTACCAGAAAAGATACTGCAGGTGCATGGAAGATTGTTAACATTTCTTAAAGAGTGTCTATTCCTTAACCTAGTCTATCAAAAGATTATCTCATGAAGGAGCTAGAAGCTCTTGGGGTTGGCAGTGGGGTCAGAAAAATCCTACTAAGTTGGGATTTAGCTTTCATTAGGGTGGAAGGTAAGAGACCAGTGTGCAAAGCTCTGTGTGGAGGGAATAGTCTCAGGTCAGTTCCCAAGGGAGACACGAACTCTTCGAGTGCCAGGGTATATACAACAGCCTCCCAGGAGGTCACATGGCCTGGCTTCCCAGCATCAGACACCCACCCAGCTGACCCTCATCTCCTGTTCCCCATTTTCACTAGGATGTTCTGCTGCTCAGTCAGTTCATCCGGCCTCATGGAGGCATGCTGCCCCGGAGGATCACGGGCCTATGCCAAGAAGAACATCTCAAGATTGAGGAGTGTGTGAAGATGGCCCATCGGGCAGGTAGAAGTTCCCCCTGAGCTAAGAAGGGCCAGAGGGCTGTAGACGCCATCGCCACCCCCCAACACCCATTTCCCTGCGAGCTGCCCCATGTCTGTCCCCTCCTGGAAGAGAAATGGACATCCAGAATCTTTATTATCCCCCCTGCCCCAGTGCCAACCTTCCACCCTCTTGGGCTTTCCCTGTGTCCCCCAAGAACTGCAGAGACCATCCCCTCATATGCTCTTCCCTCCACTCAGGTCTGTTGCCAAATCACAGGCCTCAGCTTCCTGAAGGATTTGTTCCGAAGAGCAAACCCCAGCTCAACCGGTAAGCAAACTTGGGTGTCAACACCCAGAGCATTCTGCAGTTCCTTGGTTCTCACTGTGCTCTGCTGGGGCCGCCGCTTACTGGAGCTCATCCCACAGCCCAGGACAGCTAGAGTGCTCCTTGGCTGGCTGTTCCATCCCCTCCAGCATGGGCACTCACGCCTGAGTCCCACCACTGCTGCAGGTGATGTTGCAGAGGCTTCTGTCACCCGCCCCTCCTGGCCTCAGCCTCTTCCCTCTTCCTTCCCCAGGAGGGCACTTAGCACAGGGGCAAGGACGGTAAGGAGGTCTAGGCATTAGAACGTGCTAGTCCTATTTATGACATCATACTGGGTTGCTCTGGGAATGTCAGAGCACTTCTTCAAACTTTCAGTATCCCAGCACTGGGGTTTTAAAAGGGCAGATGAGCCCTTAAAAATGGGAGGGCTCTCTGGGGTAGGGCCACTGCATACAGCTGTGCAAGCCACACACTGCAAGGCTTCAAGGCACCATCCGTGTAGACAAGACTGTGAATGGTGCTTCTAGAATGATGCAGTGAACAACCTGCCCAGCTGCACAGGGTGACTCAGGAGGTCCTGAAGTTTTATATAAGAGGAGAGGAAGGTTCCCAAGGTCCTGGAGTCAGTCAGTCTGCCTTTAAGTCTAAGAAGGGGGCCCTCTGGTGCAGGAACAGATTCCTGTCACTCAAGCAGCCATCCAATTGTACGTTCCTTTCCTTCCCCCATCTCTGACATTACCATACTCCTAGATCTGTGATACCCCTTGTTACGAACAGAGCCAGGTCTGTGTTGATTTGGGTATTTCTTGTTCTCCCCTATCAACAGCCCCTCCCCTCTCTCAGCCTGTCCAGCTGCCACTGGAACTGTTCTCTGTACATGAACCAAAATGGTTAAAGCAAAGCAAGTCTCAGCCCCACCCCCAGCAGATCTCCTAGTCTGCTCCCTAGCAGACCTCAGGCCTGGGAGCGCGAGGCCAGGCAGATGCCAGCCGCGGACTGCTGGGCTGGGGCGCAGGGCCAGAGCTGGGTCTTCATGGACACCTCACCAGCACCCTGGCCCCTGGCCCGTCTCCACCTGCACTTCCTACATGCTAACTGGGCCATCTGCCAGCAGCCGTAGGGGAGCAGGGCCTGTTAACCTCTTCCTGTCTCTCCCAAGTGTGCCGTGGACATTTGGGGGCTGAGCCTCCCCCAGCCTCCCCACTTGTTGAGAGACAGCAGCAGGCCTAAGGACACAATCCATCCTGCCCGCAGGCCTTTGAAGTGAGGCCAGGCTCCCTCCCATATATCCGGTGTCCTTTAATGTGACACAGGATTGATGATGTGTGGGGGCTCTTGGGTTGCAAAAGGCCACCCTGGAGGGGAGGGGGAGTCCTGGCTGTGAGGGAGGTTGATTCTCTTGCAAGGGACTTGATGATTCTATCCAGAGGTCCTTGAGCTGCCATGCACTGGCCTGGGTTCTACGGGCCCCGGGCACGTCACACTTCTTCCTTCCCCTGCCCCTTCAGGAGAGCTGAGGAGGAACCTTGTTTCTTCCTAGAGCTGGAGTCTTCCCAAAGAGCTGACTGGAGGCCCCCCAGGCCCTCCCTGCCCCACCCGCTGGCTGCTCCATGTGGCACAGGCACCAGGCCCAGGGCGAGCTGAAGCCCAGCTTCCTCGCGTCTCCCCAGGGCAGCGGCTCTGGAGGATCTGGTCAGCCTCGAGAACCCCAGTGTGTACTCCCTTTGGGGGGCCTGCTCTGATACCCCATCTCTTCACCCACCCCCTCTAGAGACTGGGAAATAGATGCCTGCACAGGCCCGCCCAGTGTTCCTTCTCTTACCCTTTATTCTCCTGTGGTCCCAGCACCAACAGCCATAGCGAAAGCAGTCCCTGGGGCCAGCACCTTCCGCAGCGGCCCCCCTGTTGGGGGCATCGACATTGGCAGCAGCTGTGTCGTTGCCCTCCCATCTGCCCATGTCACACTTGGGGTGCAGGCCAGTGCGTCCCACAGCTCTACTCAGCGCTGCTCCCCTTGTGCAGGGCCAAGACGAGGGCCCCTCAATCAGCAATCATTTTTTTGGTTTTATCTAAAACTTTTCATCCAAGGGATGAAATTAATGAATTAATAATTCATTAATTATTTAAATGAAAAATCTCATTTGAGGGTTTCTGGAGGTGGCTGAGTCCAGTCTCACCCGAGAGTAGAGGCAGGCGAGGAGCCTGGCCTTTGCCATGGCTGGGCTTTCAGGACGAAGGGTGGGCCTCTCTGGACAGGCTCCAGGTTTCCTTGTGAATGGAGTAAACCCCAATCCCAGCCGGCATGAGATACTTTTCCAGGAACTGTCAGGGCCCTTGCCATCCCCAAAGGAGGCCAAAGGATTGTGGGCCACAGCCATCTTTCACCAGCCCCCTCCTACTTACAGGAACCTTCCTGGATGAGGTCCACCCCCACGGGTCCTCACCCTTGGCTCCCACCATAGTTTGTGTGAGGGGCAGGGGTCCTCCATCAGTTATGGCTGCCCAGGGGAACTCCTTGAAAGCTGGGGTGGTAGAATGAGCCAAGTGGAGAAGAGGGAAGGATTCCTCCAGGCCCTTACATCAGTCTCTCCTCTCCCCATGACTGAGGCCAGAGAAGAATGATCTGCTCTCACAGCAGCCTCTTCCTTCGCCTCCCCCAGCAAATACAATCATTGACAACTCAAAGAGGTCAAGGGAGCATGTGGCCCTGGGCTGCCTGGCCCTGGCCGCACACACTTGCAGCAAGAGCCCAGCCCATCTGTTCACACCACACTCCAGGGCTCTCCCAGGAAGAGCCCCTGCCCTCAGGGAAGGAGCGCTAGTGGAAGGGTCTGGCTGGACAGCCCTTTGGCCCAAGGAGACAGTGCCCTCTCCCCCAGCTCCAGTGTTGGGCGGCCCCCACAACCACCTCCTGGGCCTTCCCCCACAGGTACCTGACCCGCTGGTCCCGCCGCTCTGTCAAGCCCATCTACAATAAAGGCCACCGCTGGAACAAGGTGCCCATGGCTGTGGGGTCGCCCCTCCTGAAAGACAACGTCTGCTACTCAAGAAGGCCTTTGGTGCTGTATCACTGAGGACAGCAGGATGTCCTGAGGACCTCAGAGCTGCTCCCGCCCCATCCTACTAGGGGGGCCCGGATCCCCCCACACGAACAGCACAAGGGTCAGGGGGACCACCTTCAGTGCGCTCAGCCTGCCAGCTTCCGTGGTGGGAGCTGGGCAGTTGGGTCCCTTGGCAGCTGCTGTGGTCTCGTGACTGGCTAGGGTTGTGCTCAGTCCCTGAGGGCAGGAGCTCTGCCCAAAGGAATACCATAAACCAGACTTGTGTCTCACCCACTGGGCGTGTGCTCACTGCTTGGGAAGTGCAGGGGGCTTAGGCGCATTTCCGGCCAGTTACTGCGCATTGATTCACTGATCTCTAGTGATGGGCCACATGAGTGCAGTCTGGAGTTCGTGGGTCAAACCGGTTCCCATCTTTGCCAGCTGTTAGTCTTGAGCCTCAGGGCTACAAGACTATGGAGGGGGTGGAGATTTGGGCTGCCTAGACCTCGTGCAGCTCTCATCTGAGTCGAAGAGCTGCCTTCCTCAAAGGACTCCTGGCTGTCACCTCCCACAGCCTTTTCCACCTGCCATTTCCTCTTTAGCCCATTCCCACCCTCTGCATCTTGGCCTTAGGGCTGGGTCTCCAGGCCACATAGACCTCTCCTCAGAGCCCAGATACCAGATGGAGGTGGACAGGGGAAGCAGCAAGACAGAACAAACACCAAATTCAGAGATGTGTGAAAATAATGTTTATGCTCTACATACAAAGTTCCCGGGCAGGCCCTTCCTACAGCATGAAGGGCAAGTCCATGTTCTTCTCTCCGGTGCCCACGTAGATGTAGCCATGGTTCCTGGTGCAGGGCGTGTGGTAGAAGGTGAGGCCTGGCCAGAGCAGGCTGCGCAGCACCACCAGGGCGCTGCCCCTCTCCATCTGCAGGCTCCAGGACCCTGGGGAGGAGGCAGGGCCTGGGTGCTGGGCAGCCGGAGCTCTGCTGGGTGCAGAGGCCCCAGCTCTGTGGGGCAGCCAGCTGCTAGCGTCCAGCTGGGAAGACAATTTCATTATCCCGGCACTTCACTCCTCATTGCCTTTCAGCCACTTCACTGTTCACTAACACCACTTCCAGGGGGAGGGCAAAGGAAATGGAAAGAGGTGCAACTCAAACTAGTGCGTGTTGTTCCTGTCAGCAAGTCTAGTTAAAGGTTGAGTGGGGGAGGAAGCTGAATCCACAGGCTGGGGGAGACTCTCCAGGCTCCCTCTCACCCTCTGCTATGAGTAACGCCAGTGACCTTGTCCTAGGACAGTGTACCTCTACTTGCCATTGTGCTCTCTTCCCCAGTCCCAGAAGCCTCTACTCTGAGCAACCAGACCCGACCAGGGGCTCACATAGAAGCTTGGTAGGAGGGGCCTTGGGCTGCAACTAATGCGCCTTTTTGTCTGTCCTGGATCCTGCCCTGGTTTTTGCTCCCCAGACAGGAGCAGCCCGGCTCGAGGCCGAGTTGTACAGCCATGAGGACTTGGCGGTAAGGGCCTGATCCATCTCCAGAACTGAGGGAGGGGGCCGCTGTGTGGGAGGAAGGAGCCTGGGAAAATCGCCTCTGGATGCAGATCTGGAGCTTCTATTCCCCTGCGCACCAAGGCCCCTCCTCGGCCCAGCCGCAGCTCTGCTCCAGGCCCTGCCAGAAAGGCAAATGCTTTGAAGGTTTTGGTGCTGGACCAGCCCGTGATGTACTGAGAGCTGCACGGAGGCCTTCATCAGCTGCCAGCTCAGCCCGGCTGCTTAGCTCCTGCCGCCTTAGCTTCCCACAGGCCGCCTCCAACCATGGCCCACCCTGGTCACTCCACACCCAACAGCCTCACAGCTCAGGCCTCACCCACTGGGGACCACCCTGCATCCAAGAGACCTGACCACCAGGAACCCCTGGCCCTGCCAGCAACTCCCCGCTGCTCCAGGTGCCATCACCTGCCCAGATCAAAGCCAGAGTTTCCTGGCCAGGTGCATTGTACATCAGCTGGCCCCGGCCTGCTTGGGGAGCAGTTGGCTCAGAGCCCACTGTGGCACTGCAGTGGTCTGCACCAAGTGCCCCACCCACACATGAGCTGCTTGTGGGCTTGATTCTGCCCCCCTCGGCCCACAGTGTGCTGCCAGACAGCATGAGGATGGCCCTGGGTCGTCAGCTCTGGCTGAGGCACTGCCAAGGAAGGTGGTGAGGGCCTTTCCCCAGGCTCCTGCAATTTCCCTCTCAACACCTGAAGTCCTCCACCTCCCAGACCTGCCCTCAGCATCCTAAGGCCTTCGTCTGTAGTTTTCCTAGTCACTCATTCCAAAACACAGATGGCCTAGGGGTAATGGGAGTGGGGTGTGACAGAACAGAGTGTTCCAGGGCGCTGCACTCAGCCTTTGGTCAGACGTTCAGACCCCAGGAGGGTGTATCCCCAACTTAGTTCCTCCCTGCATCCCCCCATGTGACCGGAAATCATCTTTGGACAGTTCCTGCCTTTGGAGCCCACAGTCACCCCAGCCCCTTGAATTGAGGTCAGGCTCAGCCTCACTCCTCTGCCCCCCAGGGAGGGCAGCTTGGGGCCCAGCCTGAGCCACGTGCTGCCGTGGAGAAATGGATTCCTGGAGTCCCCAAACTTGTACCACTCTTGTCCGTTTACTGTTGCCAGCACCTTGGCACACCCTGGGCAAGGGCTGAGTCCTGACGTTACCTCCCACCAGCCTGGTTTGGCCACCACTTTCTTCCAGTAATTGAGGGGACCCTGGCTTATCAGCAAGGGCTCCCTGCACTCCCACCCCCAGAGAGCAAGGAGAAACTGGCCCTGGTGCTAGTGAAATACTGTGACCCCACTGGGGCAGGGGGCAGTGCCAAGCAGGCAGAAGGGTGCTGGCAGAGTGCGGAAGTGGCATGTGAGGGGCCGGCCAGCCAACACTGCCTCCCTCCCCTCCCTCGCATTCCTGTCACACTCCTGTCCTCTCCTTGTTCCTGGCTCAGCTGGTTGCCCAGGAAACACATAGACTCTCGACGTGCCAGGAGTCACGTAGTGTCTACCTGAGGAGCCAGGCACTTGCTGTCACCTTCACCCACTTACTGCAACTGCTGGAAAGGCTGGGCCCTGCCAGCCGCCAACTCTGCCTCTAGGATCCCAGGGGATGCAGCCCTGGTTTCAGCCCCCGTCTCCCAAGTCCCCCCAGACCTCCTCTCCTGCCCCCGCAGCCGCCCTTTTCTACAAGCTGTTTTTATGGCTGAGGTGAGAGGACAAGCAGCAATGAGGAACTCTCAATCAGTAGGAAGTCCTGGGTGTCCTGGGCCCCAGGGTCCCATCCACCTTGTTAGCGTGGAGCCCTCCAGCGGGGGTATGCCTCTCAGAATTCCATTCCCCTGCCCTCTGGGAAGAAAGGCAACAAAGCTCTGAGTGTGTTCGAGGGGGAGAGTGGGCCAGGCTGGGGATCAGGGCTGTCCAGAGATCAGGGCTGTCCAGAGGCAGCAATGGCTTACACCCTTAGATCAGCACTACACACAGAAGTAGCCACTTCCGCCCGCAACACCAGGGCCTAGGGAAGGACTGGGGGGTGCAGGGTGGTATAGAGGCAAAAGTGTGCCTGTATAATTGATGGGCAAGGGCAGGGCCCCTGATCCAGAAGGCCAAGCACCTGTCAGCCAGACCGTCAAAGGACTGGGTGGAAGGAGCCACTTGCAAAAACCCACCAGAGAAGGCTAGTAGAGAGCACCCCATCACTCCAGTGCTCCTGTCCCCCCGCCACCACCACATCCCTAGAGGTCGGTTTCCAGGCAAGCAGGCCCCTTGCTGCCCTCTGCTGTCTGAACTCGTCATTGCTGCTGAGAGTCCCCTTGCCCTGAGCCTGGCAGTTCCTGAGATGTGTCAGCTCCAGTGCAGACTGGAGCTGGGGGAAGAGCCCTGCCTCCCACCGCTCCTGCTTGGCCTGCCCCTCTCTGCTTCCCAGGACACCAATGACTCCGTTTGTGAGGCACCTCCTATTTTACATTTCCACCTCCTACCCTATGTTTTATTTGATCTTCCCAAACCTCTGTGAGGCACAGTCCATCTTGTTCACAGTGACATCCCCAATGCCTGACAAGTAGACACTGCTCAGTGGCTTTGTTGATGGAGAGAGAGGTTAAGAAGCATGGAATGGCAGAGTCCTGCCTAGAAAATGGCCTGGTCTGGTGCTCCATCCATCTGTCTCACCTGGCTGCAGCCCAAGCTCAGAGAACTCCTAGCTGTTGCCCTGCTTCCACCAGAAGGATGGCCCTGCCTGCAAAGCTACCCACTCCCACGAAACTCTGCAGACCAGCCGGCCCAGGGACAAGCTGCTGACCTACCTCCACGGACACAGAGCAGTAATCCCAGGGCCAACGTCTGCCACACCTACTCACTGGTGACCTGAAGTCCCCCTGAACAAATGCCTCAGACCCATAAAGGAAACAGTGATCCTACCTGGGCAGAAATACCATCCCACCAAATTCCATCTGCCAAATGCCATCGCACCAGCTAGCGCGGGTGCCCCAGGGGACTCGTCCTTGGGACTTGGGCAACACTTGTCAGTCCAGCCCCTTCCGCAACCACCTGCCTGGCAGGGCAGCCTCCCGGCAGCTCCTCCTGCTCTTTCACAGGCAGATGAGGGGGTCTGGGAGCGAAAGCAGAGGGTCCGCTCTTCCCAGCCATCCACACTTCCACCCTCACGCCACAGCTGCCACCAGGCCATCATGAAAAAAAGCTGGGCCTGAGGTCCTGGAGCTGTCAGGCGGTGGCTCTGGGAGACCCAGAAGAAGTGAGGTTTTCCCATGGGCAGGCCAGGCACAGCCCTCCCCTCAGGCCCACATGCACAGGAGGTACCAGGAGCCCTCAACCCCCACGGCTCCAGCACTGAGGACCAAGCAACATGCCGGGGTGACTGGAATGTCAGACCCTGTGTTGCTCTGTCAGCCCTGAGGCCCACCGTTAGGGCAGGATGTCTATCTCAGGCGACTGCGACTCGCCCACATCCTAGGCCCATCTCCTGTACTTCCCAGGGGCCTGATGAAGTCACTTGCTGACAGTGTATCAGGGTGGCCCCAGAATCCTTTAGGAAGACCCCCAACGCTCCCTATCTTACATCTGCCTCCCGTGTCCCCTTTACCCAAAGAGCAGGGCTGAAGTGCCCTCAGGAAGGCTGCTGGGCCCACACAGCCCATCTCTGGTCTTATCTGCAAAGACCCTTGCAGCCTCCTTGCCCCTCCAACAGCACAGAGATGAGGCTCCAGGGGCCGAGGAGGCACTCTTGTGGGAGCCCCCCTGCCCACACAGCATCCAGATGCAGGTGAAAAGGCTGAGAAGTCGGCACCAAGCGGGGCTTTCCCGACACTTGAAGCAGGGAGGTGGGCTGCTGCCCCTAGATTAGGGACATGAAGAGGACTTCTCCCAGCCCAACCCTCAGCCCCTGGCGCTGGGTCCCACCACCACCACATTCCTGGCTCCCTTTATCAAGCCCCCGAGGACATGTAGCTCCCTCCAGCTCCTGGCCAGGCTGGGAGCACAGAGTTGGAAGAGATAACAGGAGTCTGGAAAGTGTGTCTCGCCGGTGAGAAATGCTCTAGCCCATATAAACCTTTGTCTCCCCTGCAAGCCCAGCGGCCCCTTTCTATGCTCAAGGCTTGCTTCACGCGCCCCCGTGTGGCCGAGGCCGGAGTAGCCATTCCTTGCTGGCAGCCCTCTCCCACTTGGGACCCACTACTTGGCCCCTGGGGCACTTGCAGGAGCCCTGCAATTGTCACCAGATCCTGGCTTGTCCCTTCTCCATCCAAGTCTGCACCACTGCCTCACAAGACACCAGGCGCTCCCACCACCGTGGGCCTGGCCTCCTACTCTTGGTCCTCTAGGCTCTCATAGGCCTGCCCAAACCACCTTTAAGGCCTTTTCCCACTAAAATTAATATTAACAATAATTATTCATTTTATTTGAGTCCTTACTACATTAAGCACTGTTAAAAGTATTTGGGGAAAAGCCGGGATGGCTCAGTGGGTTAAGCGCTCGCTTTGAAGCCCTGAGGACCGAGGATCGAATCCCGGCTCTGGCCCAGGCGGACCCACATGCTGAACTGGGGTGTGCTTCCCAAATGCGGTGAGGCCCCCAGTTCAGTTCAGAAAAAAAAAAAGTATCTTGTATTTTGTGTATGTCATTTAATATAACATCAAATGAGGTAGAAAATATCATTATTCCCTTTTTAGAAGTGAGGAAAGTAAGGCAGGCCGGGATGGCTCAGTGGGTTGAGCGCTTGTCTTGCAACCCCGGGATCTGAGGATCAAATCCAGGCCCTGGCCTTGTGGACCCATATGCTGAACTGGGGAGTGCCCCCAGTTCAGTTCTCACCGGGGTGAGACCCCGGCCCAGTTCCTGCCCTGTGCAGCCCCGTGCCCATCTGTGGAATGAAACTATGTGGAAAACTAATGATGTGCAGCTGTGGAGACTGTTCTAGGTCCTCCCCCTTCTCTCTCTCTGTCAGAAACAATAAAAATAAATCTTAAAAATAAAAAGGAAATTGAGGCACAAGGAAACTGAAGGACCTGCCCAAGGTCTCACAGCTAGCAAGTGCCAGATTCAGGACTCCAACCTGGGCTGGCTCATTCCAGAGCTTGCCTTTAACCACTACTGCCCATCCTACCTCCATCCTGAGTTCCAGCCCAACTGGGTGGCTCACTGCTCCTCTATAAAGTATTTCCTCTGTGGTGGTGGTGACTCTTGTCCTGCTGTTCCCCTGTCCTCTTAAAAGGAAACACCATCTACTTGCCACCACAGGTAATGCCAGTCCCCTGGAGTCTAATGCTCTAATACAGGGGTGTCCTACCTTTTGGCTTACCTGGGCCATGTTGGAAGAAGAATTGTCTTGGACCACACATAAAATACACTAACACTAATGATAGCCAATAAGCCACACACAAAAAAAAAGTCACAAAAAGAGGTCAGTGTTTTAAGAAGGTTTACGAACTTGTGTTGGGCGACATTCAAAGCTGTCCTAGGCAGCATGCAGCCCGTGGGCCACAGGTTGGACAAGCTTGCTCTAGCACTGACTGTGTTCTTGGGTTTAACTCTCTGAGCCTGTTTCTTCATGGGTAAAATGGGAATCATAATAGCATCTATCTCTTAGGTTGGTTGTGAAGATTAAAATGAGATAAGGCGTGGAAGGGCTGAGTACAGTGCCTGGCAGCGTCACTGCTTTTATGAGTTATTACTATCATCAACAGCAGATCCCTCCAGTTCTCAGAAACACCAAACATGGGGAGGGAAAGGGGCCGGGGCTGTGAGTCTGTGTCTTGGGTCTGCCCCTTCTTGCCCAGTGCCTGGCACCTGTCCTGGGGTACAACATCCAAGCAAGAGCATCTTTCCAGTTCACGCTCATCTCTACCAGTGAAGTTCAGGGGATGGAAATGGGATCTCTGTGACCCCACCATGAACTGTTGGCTGCATGCCTGGGCCAGGTGGGCCATGAAGCATAGGAAGGCCTCTGAAGCTGTACATTTTAAGATTTAAAAGCCCCACATGCATATAGCAGGAAGTGAATATACAGAACTCACTTCCTTAGCAAGTGGTTTGCCATTCAGTCAGCACCCACTTACTGAGCACGAGCTATGTGGCAAGCACTGGATCTAACCCCAGCTAACAGTTGAGATGGACATATGGATAGTATTTTCAGGGGTGTTTTCAGAGGTATTTGAGGGAAGATTCCCAACCTGCCTCCATTCAAGATTGATAGGAAAATCAAGAGACACTGAGAGACTTTCTGTCTGTCAAAGGAAGACAGTCCTACCTTTTGTCCACAAACATTGACTAACTCTTTACTATGAGCTGAGCCTTGCATTGGACCCTGGGGAAGCCCCACCCTGTAGGACCCATGGTGAACCACTAGTTCCCACCCAGGCCCTTGGTTCTACTCTCAGAGGACAATGGCAGGTGACAGGGCCCACTGCTGTGACCTGGGGCATTTCCAATGTCCTCAGAGCAACAGGCTATTACCTTTGGGGATATCGTGCTCCAAGGAGTCCAAGAAGTCCAGGGAGGGGTCTAAGCCAGCCTTCTCAAGCAAGGTCTTGTTCTTCAGCCCAACAGGCTCTCTGAAGTGGAAGTAGGAACTGAGCTTCTTGGCTTCAGACAAGGACAGTCCTATAAAGAGGTGGCGGGTAGGAAGGGAACCCCACAGCTCCCATTCTCTATGCATGGGAACCATATGGAGAGGCTCCCATAGGACTCAGGCAACTACTGGCAGAGAACTGAAGAAAAGGGAGCAGTATGCCCTCAGCCCAAACTTGGCCCAGGTCCTTCAATGAGGAGAGACCCCAGGGGAGGAAGGTGGGAAAAGGCAGGGAGCCCAGACCCACGCAAAGGCCTGAGACCCAGATGGTCAAATGCTCCCCCACCCTCAGGCAGAAGAGTCAGGGTCCAGTGACCAGGTAGCCCATGCCAACCACCAATGCCAGGCCACTGAATGCCTCCTCCCCAGTAATGTGGCCACTGCTATTCCTTCTCTGAGGAAGTGGGCAGGTTCCCCCAGACTCCCAGACATGTGTCAGCTGTGCTTGGAAACAGACCCCAGAGAACTCACCTTCAAAGGTCCGGTTGACATGGACAGGTCCAAAAGGGGTCTTAAACAGGGCACCTCGAGGGACGACAGCCACAGCCTTGTCAATCTGGTCAATGATGGACACCAAGCGAGTCTCTTCCTTGACCTGGATCTATGGAGACAGGAGACAAGCCATCCGGCCAGGGCACTGTGCCCACTCACCCCTGGTACAGGGTCTGCATAACCCTCTGACCTGAATCACCACAGGATAGATACCAAATCCCCGGAAAGTCGTACTGGGTGAGCCCTCCCTTTCCTATGAAGATTTTCTTTCTTTTTTAGATTGGTAATACATACATACTGGTGGTACAATATTAAAAATTACAAAAACAAAAACAAAAAACAGTGTCTCTCACCCATCCCTGGCCCCCTGATTGCCCTCACTGGGGGCAACCACAATTACTGGTTTCTTATGTACCCTTCCAGAAACACACCATCATATCATCAGATTTAAATGTTGCTTATTTTGCCTTTTGAAAATGTAAAAGCAATCATGCTTACTGTAAAATTTTTGGATAGTCAGAAATAGTTTATAATGTACCTAAGAGAATTAAAACCACTCATAATCCCACCTCCTAAATATAATCATTGATAACATTTGGTATACTTCCTTCTATTCCCTTTTCCTCTGTATATATTTAAAGCAAAATTAGTCATGGTTTATATAGTTTCACATCCTGCTCTTTGACTTTCCCTAGCATCACCCCATATAATATTTTTTATGCAGATGAAATTTGGTTACAATCAATATCAAGGGCAACTCTGAACAAAAGGGTTCCATAGACATGTTTGAAAAGAAGCAGCACTTGACAGGGAAAACATGTCACCCGGGGCCCCCAGCATCACTCAGCCACCTATACCCCATGGGCTGCCGACTAAAGTTATTACAAAGAGGGAGATGGAAGCTAACATTTAATAAATGCCTAGGCCAGGGACTTTAAATATGTTACCTCACTTAATCTGCACAAGCCTGAAAAGTAAATATAATTTCCCAATTTTACAGAAAAAAAAAAAAGCTGAGGGGAGGTGAAGTTTGTCGGGTGGGAGGGGATGCTCCGGAGGCCCCCACAGACTTGGACCCAGACTTTTGGCATCACCCAGGTTCAAATGCAGAGGCTGTGTTTTTGAATTCTGGGTTTGTCTAGTTTCAAAACCTGGTCTCCTTGCTTTTGGACCGAGCTCCCCACTTCTAGGAATTGACCCTTCAGAGAGATCGCATACACGGGAAATGATGTCTGTGAAAGGTCGTGCACTGTGGCACTGGCAGAGCTAAAATGTGCAAATGTCCATTTCCATGAATGAGACACTGGTTAAATTATGGTACATTCATACACGGTAAAAGGAAAGATCTCCAAATGTATTCTTCAGTTAAAAAAAGAAAAAGCAGGATATACAACTGTGTGCATAACATGCTGCCATTTGTTTGTTTTTTTAAGATAAAAAGAAAATGTACAGGTGAGGTATTTGCTGACAGTTTGGTTCTCGCTGGGGTCTCTCTCTCTCTCTCTCTCTCTCTCTCTCTCTCTCTCTCTCTCTCTCTCTCTCTCTCTCTCTCTCTCTCTCTCTCCTAAAATGCAGATCCGATTCTGCATTTTAATTCCCTGGGCATGAGGATGCTTCTACCTAGACCGCACTTTGAATAGTAAGAGTTGGACACACACACACACGCACAACAAAATGGCCCAGTGCTATCCCCCGGAAAGAGGACCTCGGTGCCTGGAGGGCAGGGGTGTGAGGAACACTTTACTAGGTTCCTTTTTGTGCCTTTGAGTTTTGAACCATGTGGATATCTTATCTAGGAAAACAAATATTAATACAAAAATATAAGAGCCTGTGCCCATGCCCTGACCCCACAACCAGGCTCCACAAGAGCCGCCCACCCACTCTCCACCCAGTCGCTTGGGAGCTGTGTGTGTAATGTTGTCACTGTCATTTCTGAGGCTGGGCTTTGGATGGCCCAGGCCCTCTTCCTTCAGGCCTCCCTTCTCACCTCGTCTCTACTCACCACTACTTCTTCTTCAAAGACCTTATCGGCCTCCATCACCTTCCGCAGCTCAGTGTGTTCGTACTCATGTGAGGGGTCCCCCAGGAAGCGGCCCTTCAGCACCGACGTCTGCACGGTCATCTCCTCAGTGGCCGGGGGCAAGAGGCTCCACTCCATGCAGTTCAGGCTGTCGGACAACATCCACATGGTTTCCAACTCTGCCCTCGCTCAGGTGCCCTGCCACTGCCCCTTCTCCCCAGGGCTGAGGCCCACACAAAGCTGCTGGGAGTCATACTTGCCCTTAGAAGCCCAGAGGGCCTGTGGTGCACCCCACCCCCATATGTGATGCAAATGCCATCTTATTTCTTAAAAGGTCACGAAAGCTTCATGTGTGTCCAAATTCCAAGAGCTTCTTCCTAGATATCTGGGATATAAGATTCCAGATGAGTTCTGGAAGTGGAACTTTCCTTAATTGCAGGTGCCCCTGCTTTGGTGAGCCCCAAATTCCTGCTCAGCCTGCCTACTGAGCCCACAGCACAGCCATCTTCCCCCGCTTCTCAGGAAAGCCAGGCCAGGATTAAGGACCTCTGCTCCTTCAGGTCTTCGGGGGCACTCGCCCAGTCCTTTCTTCCTCCCTTCCCGCCAGGAGAGGACGCCCACCACTCCTCTCTTATGCACTCAGGGCCTGCGTCCATAGCCTGGTCTCAGCTCATCTTTCCTCCTTTTGCTCTTCACTGGTTCCTTCTCAACAGCCCTCAAATCCATGCCCCTCTACAAAATGCCCACCCCCACCCCCTCTGAACAGTCATCTCAGCAGCTGCCCTGCAGGAGCCCTCCCTCCCCTCACTGTCACTCTCAGTGCTCCATGATTTCTGCCTCCATCACCCCCAAGAAACTGCTTAGAAGAAACTCATCCATGGGACCGAAAAGCCAACAAAGGCATTTCCACTTCTGTTTCCTGTGATATTTCCTTCTCCCTCCTCCAGTGCCTTAAATATTTCCAGGGACCTATTCTCACCCCTCTTTTTTCTCTACAGTCTCACCCACCTGACTCCCAAGAGCCCTGGCTATTGAGTAGTTGGAATCCAGAGTCCAAACCACCACCTCTCACAACCTCCACTGCTTTCCTCCCTGGTCTAGGCCACCATATATACTCTTCTTTAAAGATTTATTTTTGGGCAAGCCAGGATGGCTCAGTGGGTTAAGTGCACACTTTGCAGCCCCGGGGACCGAGGATCGAATCCAGGCCCCAGCCTGTGCGGACCCATATGCTGAACTGGGGAGTGCCCCCAGTTCAGTTCTCACCGGGGTGAGACCCCGGCCCAGTTCCTGCCCTGTGAAGCCCCGCCCACTGTGGAATGAAACTATGTGGAAAAACCAATGATGTGCAACTATGGAGACTGTTCTGGTTCCTCCCCCTTCTCTCTGTCTCTGACTGTATCTCTCTCTCTGTCAAAAACAATAAATAAATCTTTTTAAAAAAAATTTATTTTTATTATTTTGAGAGACAGAGAGACAGAGAGAGAGAGAGAGAATGGGGAGGGTCCAGAGCAGTCTCCATAGTTGACAGCATTTTCCATATACCGGTAGTTTCACTCCACAGGTGAGCATGGGGCTGCGCAGGGTAGGAACTGGGCAGGGAGCCTCCCACATAGGCCCCGGCAAGAACTGAACTGGGGGCACACCCCTGTTCAGCATATGGGTCCACATGGGCCAGGGCCAGGATTCAATCCTTGGTCCCCGGGGCTGCAAAACAAGCACTTAACCCGCTGACCATCCCGGCTTCCCCTGATCCATTCTCAAAGTGATTGCACCTCTTAAAATATTTCTCTTCATACCTGTTTCATGGATTAACTAAACATCCTTATTTCTTAAGCAACTGGTGTCTTACTATAAAGAAAGGTGCAGCAAATCCAGATCCAAAGTACAGAGTCATCATAGCAACCGCCATCTGTTTCCCATTGAAAATAGTAAATTCAAAAAAAACCAAAAAAAAAAACAAAAAAAAAGAAAGACCACAAACCACAGAGGTTGTGAACCCCCAGATGCTCTGTCCCAACATAGCGCTGTTGCCTACAAAAGGCGCAGAGACTGAAACTGGAGAGGCGGTCCCACACCAACTCCATCCAACTATTAAAACCTAAGCCAGATCATGTCTCTGTGCAGAACCTTTCAGTGACTTCCCATTGAGCCCTGTCCTTATAATGCTCCAAGATGTCCTGAGTGATTGTCTCTGGCCCCTTACCTCTCTAACCTCATGTCCTGCAATGTCCCCATTACTCACCCTTTCCAGCCACACTAGCTTCTATGAGGTTCCACAAACACACTAAGCATATACCTGCCCCAGGATCTTTGCACTTGCCTGGTATTCTTTTTCCTCAAATAAATACATAGCTCACTCAGTTGCTTCCGGTCTCTTCTCAAATGCTCCCTTATCAGAGGCTATCCCTGACCAACTATTTAAAATAGTACTCCATCCTGTATTCTCTATTCCCTTACCACTTAGCACACTAGCTGACATGCAACATATGTGTGTGTTAATGTATTGTCTGTCTCCCTGCCTCCCCCCCACACACTATCATGTAAACTCCATGAAGAAAAGGACTTCGTTCCATTTACCACTGGATTCCTGGTGCCTATCAAAGCCTGGCACATAGTAGGTGCTAAAAAAATAAAAACCTATGGAATAAAATGAAATGAGGGGAGGCTGAGATGGCTCAGGAAGTTAAGTGCTCACCTTGCAGCCCTGGGGTCTGAGGATTGAATCCCAACCCCGGCCCATATGCTGAACTGGGGTATGTTTCCCATGTGGGAGGCCACCATTTCAGTTCTCAGCAGGGTGAACTTCCCATGTGGGAGGCCCCTGGTTCAGCCCCCAGCTCAATGGGGCGTGCCTCCCATATGGGAGGCCCCCAACCCACCTGCGTGGAATGAACCATGTGGAGAATTGATGAAATACAACTATGGAGACTGCTCTGGACCCTCCCCCTTCTCTGTCTCTGTCTCTCTCTGTCAAAACAATAAAAAAATATATATATATATTTTTTTTTTTAAATGAAAGGCGTCTCAAATCCCTATCTTCCGTCTAAATTTTTCTTCTGGATTCCAGATCTGTTCTTAGATATGCCTCCTTACCATCCTGCCCCCAGGCACCTCACACCAGGTCTTCCCTCCTTCCTCAATCTGTCCTGCAGCCTTAATTGTCTCCTGGTGGTGGCACCAGCACTTACCCAGCTGCCTAAGCTTGAAGGAGTCAGCTTGACCTCTTCTTCACTTCCCCACATTCAATCACAAATCCTGACAGTTCTACCTAACCCATCCCCTCCCCCTCAATTACCTCAGCTACCTCCTCATTGCAGTCCCCCTCATCTGGACCCTGCAACAGACTTCTAAGTGCTCACCTACTTCTGAACATTTGGCCAGAATGGGAGCAAGCTCTTCCTGTTTACAGCCCTTCCCTAGCTCTCTATAGTCTACAAAGTTCAAACCCCTTTGCTTCTTCACCCAGTTCTATGTAACACCCTCTGCTGCCACTGTTATGTTTACCAGTAATATCTGCTGTTCTAAATACTCCAAGCCAGCACGAGCCAACAAGTTTGCACAACTGTTCCCTCTAATGGCATGCCTTTCCCACATACCTTCCTGGAGAACTGCTGTTCATCTTTCAGATTGCAAAGAAGTTACTCCTCTAATATGCTTAGTTAACTGCTCTCTAGGAGAATGCCCACTTTGGTCCCCTTTTGTGTATACCCCTGTTCTAGTTTTAACTCACCTTGCTGTAATTGCTGGGTTATACATAGGTCTTCCTAAGATGTGACCAACCTGGAGAAGGGGTCTTAGCTGTCTTCGTCACCCCAAGTTTAGCACAGGATACATTCAACCAGTGTTGGATTGATGCATAGACAGATAAATGAAGTCTCTCACTCCCTGCATCTAATGGACTGCTTTGTAAGTGGTGAGCTCCCCATCAATACTGGGGGTAGTCCAAAAGCAGCTGGATGGTCCAGTATAGAAGTGTTCTGGGCATTTCCCCGGCTCTAAATCCCCTCTTTCCCATCCAGCACTCCTTTACTACTTCCTAGGGTACCTCCTGCTGTGAGCCAACATCTCCATCAAAAATGCTCTGGTGTGGGGAAGCCGGGATGGCTCAGTGGGTTAAGCACTCGCTTTGCAGCGCCGGGGACCGAGGAGCGAATGCCGGTACCGGTCTGTGTGGACCCATGTGCTGAACTGGGGAGCTCCCCCAGTTCAGTTCTCTCTCTGTCTCTGTATCTCTCTCTCTCTCTCTGTCAAAACTAATTAAAAAATAAATTAAAAAAAAAAAAATGCTCTGGCCTTGCTTGCAAACAGCACCACACCACCACCACCACCCCTCCACCACCTCACCCTCCCTGCGCTTCTGATCCTCCTCCAAACTCAGCTCTGCAAACAGCCAGGACCCAACCAGGCTTGCATCTGGCTGCTACTCCAGGTCTCCATTCTTCAGGAACTGTCACTCTGTCCTGGGCCCTGCCTCAATTGTAAACCCACCAGCCTCTATGTTTCTCTTGCGTCCCCTCCCCTCAACGCCTAGAACAAGCTTGTCCAACCTGCGGCCCACAGGCCCATGGAGGCCCAAGATGGCTTTGAATGCAGCCCAATACAAATTCGTAAACTTTTAAAATATGAGATTTTCTTTTTTTATGACTTTCTTTTTTAGCTCATCAACCATCATTAGTGTTAGTGTACTTTATGTGTGGCCCAAGACAATTCTTCCAATATGGCTCAGGGAAGCCAAAAGGTTGGGCGCTCCAGGCCCAAAACGTGTCCTCCCAGGTGTCTGCCCTCAGACCTTGCCTATTCACTTCCATGCCCCCATAGGCTCCACTCGGTTATCAGGGCCCCAGCAAGCGTGCACCCTTCGCGGTCCCCCAGTATCGCCCTGTGGCCTCAGCCGCCCTGGCGGCGCCTCCACCTGTACAGTGTCTTGCGCGGTGCGAGTTGGTCCTCAGTCAGGCCCTGCGCGATGTAGTAATCTGCGACCAGGCCGAGGATGCGGCCCCAGAAGAGCACCCGATGGTAGCGGTAGTCGCGCTTAACCAGCATAAGGGAAGTGAGCAGTGAGGCCCGACGGTCCGGGCTGAGGCCCTGCCCACTGCCAGACGCCAGTTCCAGCGACAGCAGGAGGCTATCGGCGTCCATCGCGCCAGCAACTCAGCTCAACGCTTGCCAGGAGGCTTGAAGCCGTCTCCATGGAGACCCAAAGCTCCGCCCTTCCTTTAAACAGGAAGCCGGATTCCACCCACCCACCGCCTGTGGCCCAGCGCTTCCGGGGCTTCTGGCCAGCCCCGGTTCCCACCGAGAAAAGCCTGGGCATGCACTGGTTCCCTCCCTCTTCCATTCCGTTTGTAAGAGGCTGTTTGTTGAGTTGTCATAGTATCAGCGTGTTGTCCTCTACCATAAGTAGGGGACAGTGTGATGTGGGAGGACCCAACCCAGCCCAGTTCTGCAGATATTTTTGCCATTGCTGAGCTCCTCCACAGTCAGCATTTATTGAGTCGACAGCCTTGGGAAGAAAAACAATGTAAGTGATACTAGCTGGACTATTTCACTCCAGTGTGTCCCTTCTTGGCCTCAGAATTATCTATAAAGACAATAATTTAAGATACTCTTGTATCTAAAAGTCTAGGAATCTACAACAATCCCCCCGCAAAGCCAGGTCTTACATAATGGGGACCATCCATTCCATTCTCTTTAGTCTTCACCAGATCTTTCTTTACCCCTTCCATAGTACTACTCCACCCAAGTGGCAAAGGGAGACTGAGGCAAGTGGAGCGGGGCACAGAACACTTTGGGAAACATGTGAGGAGGGGTACAAAGGGTGACATTTAAAGACTATGCTTTCCCATCAACTACCACCTATATTTATTAATACCTACCTGGGGACCCACAAATACTTTTAGGCTCAAATGGTTAGCAACAGATGAAAGGCCAGAATCCCTGGCAGCTGGTGCTCTTCACTCCGTAGGCTGGCAACTGCTTCTTCACATCCACCTCTGGAGTCCCCAGCCAAGGTCAAACAGATAAGAGGTACCTCAGCAAGATTGTTGTCAGGGAAGGAGGTGGGATTTATTGTTAATATTAACTGATCTTTTACTTTCTGGACTCCTTTGGAAGACTCATAAAATCAAATGATCCCAATACCAAGCCAAGAGAAAAATAGGTGTGTAGATTACTGACATAATTACTTTGTTTTGATTGACTAGAATTGTTTATGAAGACTTTTTTTTTAAGATTTATTGTTGTTGACAGAGACAGAGAGAAAGGAGAGGGCCCAGAGCAGTCTCCATAGTTGTACATCATCAGTTTTCCACATGGTTTCGTTCCACACAGGTGGGCAGCGGCCACACAGGGTGGAAACTGGGCCTGGGGCCTCCTGCATGGGAAGCACACCACAGTTCAGCATATGGGTCCACACGGGACAGGGATGGGATTAGATCCTCAGTCCCCGGAGCTGCAAAGCAAGCACTTAACCCGCTGAGCCATCCCAGCTTCCCCTATGAAGATTTTTAAAATTAGTATTTGAGGGAACTTACTTGGCTTAATGTGTCTTCCATCTCAAGACAATTTTTAACTCCCTTGTTCCAAACTCTCCCACCCATTAGTCAGACCCTTCATAAGCCTGTCCCTTCCCAGGTGGGGAGATGGACGTTTCTCTTCTCTTAAGGTGATATCATCAGGCCGAAAAGTAGCTGAAATTCTAGCTCATGGAATATGGTCACAGCACAGAAAAAAACTCAGACCTTTTGTTTTCATTGATTCCATATTTACTCAGCACCTCTTAATGTCAGATCCCATGTAGGTAAACACAAGCTTGGCGGGGGGAGGGGTGTCCTGCAGCTTCCCAGTACTGCCATCCTTGGCAGGGCAATTCCCTTTTCATTATTTCACAGTAAAACCACACAGGGTGCATGGCACAGTGCGAAGCACTCAGCCTCTGGTACCAGGTAGACTGGGTTTGAATCCAGGTTCCAACACTCAGACAAGTTAGTTCATCACCCCCAGTCTCATCTATAAAATGGGGAAAGATCAGGATAGCCGAATCAGAGATGTAGCTGAGAGAAATTGTCACAGGCAGCAGGGCAGGGCTTACCTATGGGCAATACTTGCCAATAGTAACTGCCAGCAGCAGACAACTGCAATGGAGGCAGGCTGGGCAGAATTCCAGAAGGGACATTTAGCCTCAGGAAACTGATCCCATGGGGCTTTCCTGGGGCCTCAGCCTACAGTTCCATCAGGCATGGCAAAGACTTTGTTTTCTTAGCCCAGTCTCTCAGCCCCCTTCCCCTGTGACCTCTGCTTTGGGCACACATACTTTAAGGGTCATAAAACCAGTATGTGGCAGGAATGAACACAGGGCTAGGAGTTAGCTGATGAGGACTCTAGTCCCAACTCTGCTACCAAATGTTACAGAACTCTGACCAAATCACTGAACTTCCTAGGACTGGCCTGGGGCTGATGAAGAGAAAGAACCATTAGTTTAAAAAAAAAAAAGTGCTGGAAGCCCTAAAGCATAAGAGACTAAGGAGAAAGACAAAATACTCTAGCCTCAAGTCTTGAAAGTCTTTTCAAGCCAAAAGTTTCAGGAAAATTTAATATAAATTCATTCATTTTACATTTAAGCTCCTGAGTCACAACCACATTATGTCCCTGGTAAAAGCTGTGAAAGGCCACAGAAGAGGGCCACCTCTGTAACAGCGGCTGTCTGTGGGCCCACATTTGCTTTCCAACCCCAAACAGAAAACCCTGACCCAGCACTCTCTGGAAAAACTGACCTTTGATTCCAAGAGACCTTGTTCAATGATTATTACAGCCCCAGCCACACCATCAGCCCATCAGGAAATCTGAGGAGGGGAAGTGGGCAGAACCAGAAGGACAGAACCTTCCTCACCAGGAAGCAACTCTACCTCCAAGCAAGAGATGGGTGACTTGGTGTCATAGGAGGAAAGATTAATTTGGCCATGTGGTCACGATGAAGAAGCGTCCCCATTCATTCATGAAAGCCTTTCAATGTTACTGGTGCCTGGAACCAAACGTAATCCTCCCAGGCTGTGACTGGGATGGAGGGTCTGCCACAGGACAGGGTCACAGTCAATTTGTGGCCCTTTCTGGGCACTCTGTAATTTAGCTTGGGTCGAAACCAATCTTCTCCACAGTCACGGTGCCCCTGTGCCATGACGATAGTGCCCATGAGCGGGGGAGCCTGCAGCTCACTGAAGGCGTCAGCCACGAAGATGGCTCGGAAGAGTCGGCGCAAACAAGCTGCTGTGTTCAGGCTCTGGTCCATGCTGCTGGAGGCCAAGCGGGACAAGTCAAGCTCATAGAACTCCTTGGGACTGAGCACACTGCCCCCAAGCAGGATGAGCACTCGTGGTACTAACGTCCGGGCAAAGAGACCCTCTAGGTGGCTGAGGACATTCTCCAATTCTGCCAGGGTTTGTTGGCATGTCCTACTGCTTGCCTCAGCGGTGGCCCGATGTTTCTTCTTCACCGTGTCCTCTGCCTATGAGGACAAAGACCAGTGAGAGAGAAGCTGCAACGTAGGAGAAAGCTAGTGACCTTTGAAGAACCCTGTTGGCTGGGACAGAGTACACTTATGGGACTGGATTTCCAGTTCAGTGAACTGCCACAGCCATCTTGGGTTTTATCAGAAGGCAATATATCAAAAAAGAAGATACTCTTTGTACAAAACCATAATTCTCCCACACACAGAACAGCAAAGACAGTGTTCTAAAGTAAGAGGGCATCCAGAAGTAAGCAACTAAAACAGTCCAGAAGATTTGGTGGCATAGCAGGTGGCAAATTTTTGCTACAGGAATGATAATAGGAATGAGGGTTATTTGGTCTAATAAAGGTGATTCTAGAGTTGATTTTCCAGTTAAACATGGCAAATTAAACACATGCTTATTTGTGCTCCCATCTGAAATGCTACTGAATGAGAGGCAGAGGAAGGGACGGAGGGATGGGAGGAGGTAGTGTGGAAGGAAGGGAAATAGAGAGAAGGAGGGAGAAAGGAGAATAGACAACAGTGGCCAAAAGGCAACAACAAATTTTTGGAGAACAGAAAGCAGATGGGATAGTCTCAGAGAACTGAAAACCAAGTACTGACAGAAGAGATTCCCATGAGAAGCAAAGTGATTCATGTAGCAGAACCACAGGAAGGCTCAGGAATTGCCGATTTAGGCACTGCAAAAGGCAAGAGTGAACACATGAGGACCTTCAGATCACCTGCCAATTTCTTCCACACTGAGAGAAGACTTCCCAATATGGATGATATAGGAGTCCTCCACAGGGACCACTAGGTTCACACCCCAAATCTTTAAAGTCTATTAGCTCACAAGGCCCACCCAGAGCTTTCAATTCTTATTCTTAAATATTCACCAGACACAACTAAAAGCCTCCAACATGAATGTCAGAGAACAAAACAAATAGGAAAGTGGATCTGGAAGAAACTGAGACACTGCAAGGAACAGAAGAAACATTTTTTAAAGTGTCAATTCATGAAGTCCAAATGCATGCAACACATAATAGAAGTTTCGGAAAAAGAAAACAAGAGAAAAAGTGGGGAGGATTGGACTATTAAAGATTAGACTGTGGAGAAAGTGACTGAAGTTATGGATGAAACACATTCCTTACAGCTGTTTAGGCTGACAGGCCCTGAAGTCTCCATAGGCCCTCATTTTACCTGCCTACCATCTTACAGCCACAAAGTCTCCCACCAACTTTCTCCCACAGCATGTGCCTACCTGGGGAGGTTTTCGGTAGAAGTGCTTAAGATGTTCATAGGGCATTGGGAGTTGCTGGCGTTGGTACATGATATGCTTTAGAAGTTCACAAGTAAACCGACAGCAGCCGTCCTGGCTCACAGGCCCCGGGAACACCACCGGCACCAAGCAGTCTCGGGGGTGAAATGGCTCTGAAGAGTTGGGACGTTCTTGGGCAGAAGTAGCCTCAAGTAGTTCTATCTGGGGGGCGTGGGCTTCCTCCGACTCCTCATACAACTCCAGATCTGGTAGGTGCAGAGGGACAAGAGAGACAATGAAAAGCTCATTCCCTTAAGGCCACATCAGCCACCACTGCGGAGGCCACAGCCGGGCACATGCACATTCCCTCCGCAAACTCCTGTGTGGGCGGAGGTGGCCTAAAGTGATTTAAGTGACGGAGGGACAGTGCGAAGGCGGGGGAGGCGGGCGGCGGAGCGATTTCGACTGGGGCTCCACGCAGAAAGTGGAGGCCCTAATCTGAGTTGAAAGAAAGTGCAGACAGGCGGGGCCCAGAACGCCGCCAAGAAGAACATAGAGTGGGGGTGAACCAATAGGATCCAGAGCCGTGGGACCGATGGAGTCACTAGGGCCCAGTCAGAGCCGGGACGGACGCCGGGAAATGCGGACAAGGAAGCCAGGCCAGAGAAAGGTTCAGGACTAAACGACGGGAGGGAGCGGCGGCAGGAAAGAAACAGGTCCCGGAGCTCCGGACCCAGCGCCTTACCAGGAACTGCGGCCGAGGACAGCACTTGCAGCGCCGGGGTCTCCATCACGTCCGCCCTCCCTCTTCTCGGTGCGGTTTGAATAGGCGCCCCGCGAGGTATTATGGGAAGCCTGCGTCGCCACTTCCGCCTCGGCTGGGTCAGAGTCTGGCGCGCCGCCGCAGTGGGGTGGCGGCGAGGCGCACTCAGCCGCCGAACGCGAGTATCCACAGGACACTGTCCCTCACACATCCGTTCTTTGCGTTCACTATTCACTGTGCGCCTACTTCGTGCCAGGCTCTGTCCTAGGTGCTGGAGACTCAGGCAAACAAGCCGGAAGTGGGCACTGTCCTCAGGGTTCACTGCCTATAGATAGAATACAATGTGATGAATTATACAGTGGGGTATGCGGGCTGTGGATGTGAAGAACAGGGGTTGTCTAAACTAGATGGGGTAGGAGCGAGGAGTGGTCCAGAGGAAATGTGCCCAAGAAACTGACGTGTAGGGTGAGTAAAGGTAAAGATGAGGGCCTAGTGGTCCTGGAAACCTTGAGAGACAAGAGCATCCTCTATTCAAGGAATGAAAAGAATTCAGGTTATAAAGAGTGAAGGCTATAATGGACAAACAGGAGCCAGATCATGGCAAGGGTTTATAAGCCATGTTAGAGTTTGAACTTGATCCTATGGGGGTTGGAGAAACTTTGAAAGTTTTAAGTAGGGGAGTAGCATGATTAAATTTACACTTTATAAATTTAATCTCTAAGTGTAGAGATTAGATTACAGGGAGGATAAGAGGAGGCAAGGATGGATACCAGTTAGAGCTACAACTACAATTACCCAAGTGCATGGTGACAGAGGCCTGAACTATAGTAGTCACAGTGGGGTGGAGAGAACAGTGGAGTGGTGAACCCTGGAGAGATTTAGGAGGCCCAATGAACATTACTTAGTGATTGATCACACGAAGAAGAGGAGGGCTAGAAAGAGAAAGAGGCTGTCAAGAAGGCAAGCAGATTTTTCACTTCAGCAACTCTATGTCAAGTTATACCATTCAGTAAAGGAGGGAACACCAGAGGAGGACCAGGTTTACTGGGGTGTGGGTAAGTAGAAAAGGTGAGTTCAGTTTTTGATAGGTTGAGTTTGCCATTCCAGTGGACGGTGAAGAGAGATTTAGGAACACCATTAGGAACAGAGATATGTATTTGAGAGTCATAAGCATGAAGTGAATAAGATCACCCAGGACGGGTGCATAGAATAAGGATGAGCTATCTTCAAGACACTTATGTTTAAGAGATGAGTAGAAAGAGAGAAGAACCTGTAGAGGAGACTGAGAAGTAGCCAGAGAAATAGCAAAAATAATAGACAAGTATCAGGTCATGGAGACCAAGAAAAGGGTGTGTTTCAGAAAGATCAAAACATACTATATAAAAGTATAATCATTAAAATACTATGTCATTGGTTTAGGAATAAACAAATAAAAAAATAAACATGATTCCAGAAACAGATTCAGGTATATGTAAATCTTAGTATATGATGAGAGTGACTTTTCATAGCAAATAAGACAATTCCCTACCTATTTAGAAGAAAAAACAATCAGGGATGCCAGGATAGCTCAGCAGGTTGAGCACCTGCCTTGCAACCATCAGGCTCAGGGATTGAATCCCAGCCCCAGCCCAGGCAAACCCATATGCTGAATTGTGGCACAACTGGTAACCACCAGGATGGTTCAGCAGTGGAGGTTCTTGCCTCCTATGTGAGAGGACCCCAGTTCAGTTACCGTCCTGCATGGCCCCACATATTCACCTGTATGTAATGAAGCCATGTCACAACTAATAATGTACAACTATGGAGACTACTCTGAGCCCTCCCTGACCCTCTCATCTCTTCTCTCTCTCTCTCTCTCTCTCTCCCACCCCCTCTCTCTCATACCTTCTTTCAAACAATAAAATATATCTTTTTTAAAAATCAAGTTAGTTCCTACCACACAGCCTACATGAAGATAAATTCCAAATAAATTGAAGATTTTATGTAAAGTTATTATACACAGAGAATGACTAATTACATACCAGGAAAAATGTGTGTGTGTATGTATACCCACAGCCAACGACCTCATAAGCAACCTCTCCAGGAAACTAAGCACATATACCACCTTCTCCCAGGACCCTGATCTCCTGGACAGACAACCTGTTCAGTTTACTCCGCCACTGGCCTTCACTCCTATCTGTGGTAAGCCAGGTTGTTAAAGAATGGGGTATCAAAATGAGTTGTCCAGGAAGCTGGGATGGCTCAGTGGGTTAAGTGCTCACTTTGCAGCCCCGGGGGGAATGAGGATTGAATCATGGCCCTGGCCCATGTGGACCCATATGCTGAACTGGGTTGTGCTTCCCATGCAGGAGGCCCCCAACCCAGTTCCCACCCTGCGGGGCCCCCACACACACACCTATATGGAATAAAACCATGTCAAAAACTGATGATGTATAACTATGGAGACTGCTCTGTGCCCTCCCCGTTCTCTATCAAAAACAATAAAATAAATCTTAAAAAAAAAGAGAAAGAGTTATCCCCTACCATCTCTCTAAAGAAGTTCTCCATTTAGAAGACAAGGGGATTGAAATGGATGAAGTGAAACTGTATAATGGAGTGGTGGAAAGATGCATGAAAATGAGAGGACAAGTGTTATCAGGTGAGTGCAGCTGGCCCTGGTTATCAAGACAGCCCAGAGCTGGTGGTGGTGAGAATGTTGAGGGACTGGTCTTGGCTCTCCTTTCCAATCCCCAACCTTCTTGAGATCTCTCACTGAGGTCTTCCATCTCAGCCTCTAAGTAGCAGTTTCCCCGGCAGGGATGTGCAGCTGGCTACAGTTGACCTCTGCAGCAGAACCTTCTTTTAACTGAACAGGGTTAAGAAGAAAGAATTCACATGTACTTTCAACGATGATGACAACATAATTGGCTGGGTCTGCTAGGCCCTTTTGCAGAGTTTGGTCCTTCTGTTCCCACTGCCTTGGGGAATTATACCATGTGGACAGCGATTCCATGATCAGTAACCTGTCACCCTCTTTGTGGTCTTGGGAAGAAGCCATGGACTCTACCAGGCTGGAACCCCTGAAAGAAACGCCAGAGGTAAGCCAGTGTTGCTGCTCCTAGTTTTCCAAGGAAAACAGGTCTGGAGGAAAGGGCTGTTTTATTTCTTGGCTGTAGGAGCACCTCGCTGTTTGTGAAGAGAGGGGAAGTGAACATACAATAAGAACATACAATAAGGTCATGAGATCACCACGGGCTGGGAATTGAACCCTGGCGTCCTGACTCCCAAGCCAGCAACATTAACTTGCTTCTCCACTCTTTCTAGTGTCTGTACACTGGTTTATGTCCCTAGATGTGTTTACTCTTTGCTCACTGCAAGAGCAAAGAGAGGTGGCTTGGCAACAAAGTCAGCGAGCCTCTGGGGCCCCTGGCCAAGTTTCTATTCCTGGCCACTTCCCCGCCCTCGCAGTGGTTGGCAGTGGTTGACGTAACCCGAGCCCCAGCTCCGCCCCAAGTAGGGGCCTTGCTGCTTCTACGTCTGGCTGTTTTTAAACCCGGTTCTTCTTGATTGGTTCTGCTTCAAAACAAAAAGGAGTGGTAATACTTGCTGTGGATATCCTTATAGCCCTCAGGCAGCAAGGCTGGTTTATGGGTTCGGGCCTCGTGTCGGGACCAACGTGGTGTCTCGAGCTGCTAAAACCGGCCCCCGGAGGGTGCCAGCCTGGTAATAAGCAGTGACTACTGTGTAAAGATGGCATAATCATCGTAACAATAACAGCCATAATTAGGCTAACCACCATCTGCCTCCGCCCTGGCATTTGCCCTGACTCACCCCTTCGGCACGCCGACCGTCGGGGGAAGAAACTGAGGCAGGGACGGAGCCAGCAGGCTGGAGGAACTAGTCGCCCTGAATTCTGCAACTCTCCAGGTCCAAAACTTGTTGTCTGGGATAGCGCTAGGAGCTAAACCCAGGTGCACCCACAAAGCTTGATTCTGATGTAAGCCCTCCGGTGACTGTCCCACCCCCAGGCTGTGGGGCGCTAACCCTCTACCACACAACCCACTCTCACCCCCCAAATAAAAAGCCCTAGGAAAAGACCCGCTCAGAAGGGGGAAACTGGGAAACAGAGACTGACTACAGCACCCTCAGGCCTTTGCGTGCAAAGGCGCGCTCCCTGTCTATGTCCCGAAGTCACCTGCGCCTCTGTGTGCCGCAATGCCTCCTGGAACTTGTAGGACGGAGGCGAGCTCTTTTAGGGAAGATCCCAGGCTTGAGGACTCTACATCCCGTGGTGCCCCGCGGCTGTTTCTGACGCGCCCGGAGCCGGAGAAGGGTGGGGGCGTGGCCTCTGCAGGGCCCCACCCCGCTCTCCTCTGGCTGGCCGGACGCGGCGGTGGCAATAGGGGCGGTGGTGGCAACAGCGGGGGAGGGAACGGGCGGGGGGCTGGCGGCAGCGGCGGATGGACTCGCGGGTATCGGAGCTGTTCGGCGGCTGTTGCCGGCCCGGAGGGGGCCCGGCCATGGGTGGAACCCTCAAGGCTAGGGGTACCGGCGGCAGCAGCGGCTGCGGGGGCCAGAAGGGGAAGAAGAAGAACGGAAGGAACAGAGGGAGCAAAGCCAACAACCCCCCGTACCTGCCCCCCGAGGTGAGCACCTGAGAAGTGGTGGGATGAGAGGAGACCACTCTTTCCGGCCCAGGGACTCCAGAAAGGCGGGACAGAGAGAATTGATAGCCCTTTCCGGTGTCAGGACCCCAGGGGAGAAGAGGACCCCTTCTTCCGGCTATAGGACCCCAGGAAGGAGAGACAGAGAGACTGGCCCGCCCTCCCGTGTCAGGACCCCAGGAAGGGATAATGGAGGGATAACCCCAGGAGGAGAAGTGGGGAAAGGAGACCCCACTCCAATCCCCCTGGGAAGAGCAGAGTGGCTGGCCCAGGTTCCATCCCTGTGCTGCAGCAGGAGAAGGGAGACTGCATCCTGGAATACGGAGGCAGAGTTTTCTAAACTTGCCCCAGGGGAAAGAGGGAAGTACCTGGGAAAAAGGCGATATATTCTGCTGTATCTCAGAGCGTACAGATACACACACGCGCATACACAACAGTCAGGCTTAGCTCCCCCCCGCCCTTTGCCTGTCCTGTAAGGAAATGGGGACAGCCTCCACATACCTATTCCATCTACTCCCTAAGGCAGCAATAACTGCTATTTGTTCCTCTTAGGAAAGGAGGACTCAGAGCATAAACCAGTGCTTATCAAACTTTAGCGTGTATCAAAATCACCTGGATTGCTGACCCACCTCTAGAATTTCTGATTCACTAGGTCAGAGGTGGGCCTGATAATCTGCATTTCTTACAAGTTCCTGGGTGATGCTAATGCTGCTGGTCCTGGGACCACACTCTGAGAACCATTGGCCTAGACCATCATCCTTATACCACTTTTCTAAGCCACCCATCCTAATTCTTCATCTCCAGCAAAGTGATAAAAAGGAAAGTGTTTGTTGATGGGAAAAGACCTTCCTTATACTTCATGAGGCAGAGATTGTGAGTGAAGAGCCTGGAGTCAGAGGGCCTTGAAGAGATGGAATGATGACAGGAAGGGAAAGAATGCTCAGGGAAGAGGAGTGCAGAAATGCAGCACAGGCAGAACCAGCAAATCTCACATCCCTTTGCACCCCAGAGGGGAAGGCTTAGGCAATAGGATACTTCCGTGTTGGGTCACCTGGTATAGGGAAGAAGGAAAGGAGATTGTGGGGTAGATTCAGAATTTCACCTCAGCTGAGGCGTAAGAATTAGGGGATAGAAGATAAGAGCCACAGTGAGTCTGGTCTCTGGAGTTTGTCCCCTTAGTTATATTTTCCGAGTTTCTTCTCTTGACCTCAGCCCCACCTTTGGAGCCCTGCCCTTCTCTCACCCAGGCTCCTCTCACCAGGCTTGTAGTGACCAGTGCTGAGTTCACCCTTTGGCTCTGGTCCAGAACTTCTTGCAGCCACTTACTCTTGATGACATCAGCTGAGTGGGTGGGCAGGAAAGAAATGGTGTCTCCCAGACCCATGGCAAAGAATGGCCTCAGCAGCCCAGGCACAGAGTAGATTTTCTGGGGACAACAGTTTGAGGCCGTGGGGAGAAGGAGGAGGTGAACTTGCATCTAGGAAGAATGTACTGCCAGTGATCAAAGAAAGGAGGGACTCAGGGTTCTGCTCTGGCTTAGATGGGTGACTCACTGTGTTCTTAGAGGCCTTTCCTTGAGAGAGATCTCACTGGGGCTGAGTAGAGGGCTTGTCTGCCAGTGTGACCTTTGGCAGGCACCTGCCTTAACAGGTGCCACTGAGGCTTCCTGCTCTCTCATTTAGCTACTGCCTGGGCCCATGCGGGAATCAAGAAAGTAGGGCTTGGGTCTGGATGGTATGTGGTAACTGCTTCCCCTTTCTTTTCAGGCTGAAGATGGAAACATCGAATACAAAGTGAGTCTTAGGCTGGGAAGGGGTAGGTTGTCCTTGCTGGCATGGGATAATGATTTCTCTGAGATCCTTCCAACTTCATGAGCTATAGTAATATAGGAAAGTGTTCAGGGTAAGGGTTCTGTACCTCACTCCGTTGGGGGAGGGATTGAGTTGTTAGAGGGAATCAGGGACCAGGGGGTTTAAGTAAGAAGGGAAGAAGGGAAGGTCCTGGTCCTTGCAGTAGGACAGGTGGTGAGCATGTGGGTTAAGGAGGAGCATCTGATTTCACCTTCTCATGCTACCTGACCTGCCCTAAGCTGAAGCTGGTGAATCCGTCCCAATACCGCTTTGAGCACCTGGTGACACAGATGAAATGGCGGCTCCAGGAAGGCCGTGGTGAGGCCGTCTACCAGATTGGGGTGGAGGACAATGGGCTGCTGGTGGGGCTGGCTGAGGAGGAAATGCGGGCCTCCCTCAAGACCCTGCACCGGATGGCAGAGAAGTATGCTTGCCCTTATTCCTCTGTTGTCTTTCCCCTAACTCGGGAGGACCCATGTGTACCCAATCACTCAGGACCTAAGGGGCCAATGAGGGACTTTCCTTCTGCCACCTTCTCTTGATAAAGGCCTGAAGCGGGGAGAGCTAATGTTCTGGGGTCCTCCACCTTGGACCTATGCTTTTTTGCTCCTTGGTTCAGTTGTTTGTCTGTCTGACTGTCTGTTTAAAGGGAACTTCAAATGTGGGAGAGATTGTAGGGTTGTAAGGGGAGGTAAGGGGTTGGGAGCTCTGGGAGGTATGGAAAGGCCATTGATCCAGAGCCAGGATGGAAGGGGGTGGGGACTACAGGTGAGATGTGGCAGCTGTGGCCTTGCTGTGATAGGGTTGGGGCAGATATCACTGTTCTCCGGGAGCGAGAAGTGGATTATGATAGTGACATGCCCCGCAAGATCACGGAGGTGCTGGTACGAAAGGTCCCTGACAACCAGCAGGTAAGCAGGCAGCCTTCCCTGCCTTTCATGCCCATGCCCCTGGGAGGGCCCTATGGTAGCAGTCTCTCTCCTGGCCCGAGATCCTGGGGGTGTCCAGATCACCATTTGGTCCCTAGGGAACATCACTGCCCGTGACCCAACCCTCAGTGTGGAGAGAAGTGGGGGATTGGAGCCCTAACCTCTGACAACTCATCCACAGTTCCTGGACCTTCGTGTGGCCGTCCTGGGCAATGTGGACTCAGGGAAGTCAACTCTGCTTGGAGTCCTGACCCAGGGAGAGCTGGACAATGGGCGGGGCCGGGCTCGGCTCAACCTTTTCCGCCACCTGCATGAGATTCAATCTGGCCGAACCTCCAGCATCAGCTTCGAGATCCTGGGCTTTAACAGCAAGGGAGAGGTGCATGCAATCAGTGGGACCCAGCGGGGCCAGACTCTGAGGATGGGATGGTAGTGGTGAGGGACAGAGACCGGGCAGAGTGTAGAGACCTCTTGGAGTAGAGCAGATGAAGGCCCTGAGAGTAGTGAACAAGCTCTGTCCTTAGAAGACAAATGGGGAATCAACTTAATTCAATCAGAAATGGGGTTCAGGGTTAAGAGGCAGGGTCACCCAGGCAATGGTTTAGGTCCTGGCAGCCCTTAAAGGGTTGGGGAGGCTGGCTGGGGCACTGAGAGCCCTGGGCTCTGGGTCAGGTGGTGAATTACAGTGACTCACGGACTGCAGAAGAGATCTGTGAGAGCAGCTCCAAGATGATCACCTTCATCGACCTGGCAGGCCACCACAAGTACCTACATACCACCATCTTCGGCCTTACCTCTTACTGCCCCGACTGCGCGCTGCTCCTCGTCAGTGCCAACACTGGGATTGGTACGAGGCATTGGGGCAGGGACAGGGCTGGAGGTGGGTGCTGCTGCTTTCCTACCCTGGGCCGCCTCAGATCTGGGAGCCAGATGAACTTTCCTCTTGTTTCGTCTCCTCACTCCCACGTTCTCACTCTTCTCTCCTGCTACCTGCCCGCCTGTCTGAGGCAGCCGGCACCACAAGGGAACATCTGGGGCTGGCCCTGGCCCTGAAAGTACCCTTCTTCGTCGTGGTCAGCAAGGTAGACCTGTGTGCCAAGACCACAGTGGAGAGGACGGTACGCCAGCTAGAGCGGGTCCTCAAGCAGCCCGGCTGCCACAAGGTCCCCATGCTGGTCACTTCTGAGGATGACGCTGTCACTGCTGCCCAGCAGTTTGCCCAGTCACCCAAGTAAGCCTTTCTCACTGCAGAGCCCTGGTCCACAGGGCCTGGAGCATGGTGTCCCCGCCCAGGACCAAACCGATGTGGCTCAGTTCTGTGGTTTTGCAGGTTGGAACTGGGGGGGCTAAAGCCATCCTGGAGCTCTGCTGATGCCTGGGACCCTGGCGACAAAGTGCTATGCCATGCATTTGCCATCTCCCTTGGGCTCTGGGATGGGCTTTGTGTAGCACATTCCTTGGCTGGCTCCCCGAGAGGGCTCAGAGCACCTGCGAAGGTTAGCAGATAGTAGATGGAGGCACTAGCCACCCCAAGAAAAGCCCATCTTTCCATGTGTGGGTCTCTAGCCTCTGCTTCCTGTTAGAGCCGTCCTCATCTGTCCATTCCATGCCTCTCCCCTTTATAGTATCACCCCTATCTTCACACTGTCCAGCGTGTCTGGAGAGAGTCTGGACCTGCTCAAAGTCTTTCTGAACATCCTGCCACCACTCACCAACAGCAAAGAGCAGGAGGAACTCATGCAGCAGCTGACAGAGTTCCAGGTAAGTGTGCACCTGAACAGGCAGAGAGCTGGGAACTGGGGAGGACTAATTCTGACCAAGTCCTGAGTCTGTGTAGAAATTTTGGACCTGCCAGCCCTGCTTGGCAGGCCACTGATAGAATTTTCTTTGGCTTCAGGTGGATGAAATCTATACAGTACCAGAGGTGGGGACAGTGGTTGGAGGGACACTTTCCAGGTGAATTGCCTTGCTTGCTCCCCACCCCAGTCAGCCCTCACATTCCCATACACTGGAAGACGTGATGGCCCACAGGCCCTGGAGTTGAACAGAGCCCAGCTAAAAGATGTGCTTGACTGCAGATTAGGCCTTCACCATCGGAAGAGCTGGAGAAAGCTAGTATATGGGCTTATGAGGGAAGCAACTGTATTGCTGCTTTACTGGGAATCTCCAAGCCCCTGAGGGAGAAGTGTGGGTCTTGGGCCTCAGGAAGAAAACTAGTGTGTATTCAGCTGGCTTCATCTCCCAAGTAGGGAAATGAAAGGTCCCTTAAGACTTTCCAAAGCAGTGGATGAAACCCAAGGGGATATATTGCTCTTTCAGCGATCAGGTGTTCAGTATCAAGCCAACAGGTACCTCTCTGCCAGCTCTCCCTTCCCTGGTATTCGCCTTGAGCTGAACTCTGAACTGGGTCATCTCCCCTACCTCCAAGTCAGACTGTAGGGTCTCTTTCCCCTTCTGGGGGACTCAGCCTTACAAGGGAAGGAATGCTCTGGATGGCCCTCACAGAGAAGTAGGTAAGGGAGCCTAGGGTGACGCTGTGCTCTGCACTCTCTGGGCTGCAGTGGGATTTGCCGTGAGGGCGACCAGCTGGTGGTGGGCCCCACGGATGATGGCTGCTTCCTGGAGCTGAGAGTATGCAGCATCCAGCGCAACCGCTCTGCCTGTCGTGTGCTGCGAGCTGGTCAGGCCGCCACGCTGGCCCTCGGGGACTTTGACCGTGCGCTCCTTCGCAAGGTGAGGTGGGAGGGTGGGTTGGAGAGAAAACACAAGAAGTGCCTGGGAGATTGGCTACTTGGATGAGAAGTACTTGTTTAAAGGGAACTCAAACAAAGCATGTTCTAAGAAGCTGGTCCCATAGACTGTGTATGAAGAGGCTTAGAATAGTCACAAAGCACGGATCACTAAATATGAATCATTGTGCTGCAACCTGAGTGTCTTAAGACCCGAGAAATATCAAGCATTGGAAGGGTTAGAGGACACGGGAAGTGGGTAAGGAAGGGTTCCTCTGAGAAGAGAGTTTTGAATATTGTCTTCTGAGGTCCTATGTTTGAAGTCGGAGAGGAAGAGGCAACTTCGGAGCTATGAGGGCGTGAGAGGGGCTGGGAGGAGGGACTAATGTGAGATGTGCTCTTCCTGGCCTGGGGGCTGTGCCTCCCCAGGGCATGGTGATGGTGAGCCCCGAGATGAATCCCACCATCTGCTCAGTGTTCGAGGCAGAAATAGTCCTACTGTTTCATGCCACCACATTTCGGCGAGGCTTCCAGGTGACAGTGCATGTGGGCAACGTCCGTCAAACGGCAGTAGTGGAAAAGATCCATGCCAAGGTGAGGGGGACCCGGCCATGTCCATTTTTCCAGGGAAAAGTCAGAATTCTGCCTCCAGAAAGGCCTGGCCCAAGACTCGTAAAGAATTCCTTGGTCCCACAAAAGGGATGAAGGCCCCCTTAGGGTGGGTAGAAGCCTGATAGGCCCCTGAGGGTGGACAGCCAAGACTGGTAGGGAGCGGGAAAGGAGACACTGTCCAGGGCCAATGACTGCGTATCTGCTGCAGGACAAGCTGCGGACAGGGGAGAAGGCAGTGGTACGTTTCCGCTTCCTGAAACACCCAGAGTACCTGAAGGTGGGCGCCAAGCTGCTGTTCCGGGAGGGCGTCACCAAGGGCATCGGCCATGTCACTGATGTGCAAGCCATTGCAGCAGGAGAGGCCCAGGCCATCGTGGGCTTCTGAACTCCTCCAGGCAGGCACAGCTCCACTGCTGTCCCTACAATATATGAGGTGATTCTGGCCATGCTGCCCCCCCGTTGGCAGCTCTGTATGTGAGCAGGCTAGGGAGAGAGGCGTGCTCCCCGCCGCCAATACTGGTAAGGTGCCAAGCTTGGTATGGCCAGGAAGGGGCAGCCCTGAGGGAGAAGACAGGAGAATTCAGGGCAGTGCTCAGCAGCTGTGTCCACCTGGTTGGCTCATCACTCCTGGCAACCCCACAGCCCGTCTACCGCAGGCAGCTGACTCCGCCACCTCGGCCCCCCTGTCACAACTGGGCAGAGCGGTGTGGTCCTTGCACTTCAGGAAGTGTCACAACTGGGGGTGGTCCTCAAAAGCACTCCCTTTTCTATACCTCTTCTCAAGACTGTAAGTTCCCATCTCTACCTGACTGCGGACAAAAGACTTCTGTCTGCTCCCGGCCATCAGGTGGCCCTGAGTCTGAAGAAATGGCACAGTGAAAATGAATGGCAGTGTGGCCATCCTGTGATGAGACATGAGGCCTATTCCTCAGCTTTATTTCTCTTCCCTTCTTCACTCAAGGGCCAGTTCCTCAGTTTCCCCTCTCGTAGGCCCCACAGGTGCTATTGTGCTGGCCCAGGCCTGGGGCTGCCGGCCTAAGACTTGGCACACCGAAGGTCAGCTGCATGTCAATCAGCTTTGTCCCCTCCTCTGCAGTGATCTGTTGGTTTTAATGCTGGATCAAACTGTTTTACTTTCCCAGACTGACCCACAGCTCCCATTCCTGCCACCCTCACCCCACTTCCTGCCCCTGCATAAGCCCTTGTTCTAGTGATTTGCAGTGACCTTTCCCTCTGTTGCTGGGAGCCTGGAGGAAAGGGAAAGATGTTGCCATGTTCCCTGCTCTTAAGACATGGACTCCCTCTTCTCCCTTCGTTAGTGTCCTGGGTTCCCTGGACTCAGGGATTTGTTGATTGAAGTTTCTCTGCACATAATATACATATATATTTAAATACACACACATATATATATTGTACAGAATAAAAAAATGTTTTATTGAACACACTGTGCTTATGCTTAAGACAGGCCCAGCTTCTGGAGCTAGCTTCCTCTCCAGGACCAGAGACAAGTGGAACCTTCCCTGACACTACTGAGCTCCAAATGGGGAAAGAGCCCATCTGGTATCATTCGCCGTTCTTCCCTTCCCCCACCTGTGATCAGTGTTACAGTATCGTGACCAAGTATTCAGGCCTGTTTTGCATAGTTCTTTGAGCAGAATAGATAGTGAAACTCACTTTTTCAAATGAGATAGGTAACTGCCCCATACTTGAGGAGTTGCTCATTTGCTAATGATCACAGTGGCAAGGAACCTACTATGCCCTGTGAGAGATTTAAAGATTAGCATGCCAGCTACTTAATAAAGAGCAGAGTTTAGAGACATGGTAATCTGGTCCTCATGCTTTTTCTAGCAATGCAAAATAGGCTGTAATTTACATGGGATGTCTGGAAAGTATCCAGCCACATAATATGAAAAATAGAGGCAGTTATGGCTGGATGGTTTTTTTTACCAGACAGCCCTCATATATGGCCTACACTGGCTGCTTGGGCTATGAGGGCCTCGTGGCCACACCTTAGTCCCTTCTACCTGTTACTGTGTTCAGAGTACCTGACTCACAGTTTATGGGTATAGAGATAGGGCCCACTGTTAAAGTCAGCTACAAAAAGCAGGACTTCATTTTGAGTACTGATCTTTGCAGGATGGATGTAATAAATTTGACCCAAGTTCCCAAGGGGCCTGGAGAGGATATTAAAGTAATAGCTCCCCTGCCACTCAAGCGCAGCTGCTTTTAAAAATATCACTGGTTTAACTTGCTATTGAGAAGCGTGTGGTTGAAGAACTTCCTCCTGTGTTGGGAACTAAGAGCTGTGGACTTCTGTACAGTTGCTATGAGTAAAGGTTATACTCAGGAAAAAAATGTTTTGTTTTGGGAAGGAAACGAAAAGTTATGCTCAGAAACTGATTTGTCTTTGCCAGTGATTTATTTAGCAATTGTAATAATGTCACAAGCCAATAGCATACAGAATAATAGCTCTTAATAAGCCAAATAAAGAAATAACATACCCCAAACAAATAACAGATGAATCACACCACTGTTTCAGCCAAGGAGAGGAAGGAATAAAGTCCAAATTTAATATGAGGTATACCGTTTTATATACCAAGAGACAACTTGGGAGAGCTGGTGACCAACCAAAGATTTCCACCTGCCAGCACAAAGGTAAAAGTCCCCCGTTGCAAGAGAACAAGGGCGCCGGTGTTAGCAGGAGGACTGAGCTGCTCCAGGGTGATCACTTCTGAGACCCCTACACAGGTTTCACAACACTGCCAACCGGTAGGAACAAATGTCTCAAGGGTCTTTGGAGAGTTTGTAGGTTAGCAGAGTCATGTCTCCCAAACTGACACTCAGATAATCCCCACAAACAAAATTTACAGTTTAAATGTCCCCTTGCCATCTTCATTGTGTTCTTATCAACTGCTTATCAATGACAATAGATACATAATGATGACATCCTGGTGTGACTTAAAAAAACTTTAAAATTGTCATAAGTGAATTAAAACAACTTCACTTAGTTCATAAGTGGATTTGAAATCATTAAACCTATACACAGCAAGGTACTGTAGCTTTCACCTGTTAACAGAAATTAATTTTTTTTTATTAAAATTTTTTTTTAATTTTTCCCTGGATTAAGAGAGGAAGTTTTGGAAAATCATCTCCGTACTTAATGAGGCACCTCCAGGAGATAGTGAGCCACTTTGTTACATCAATGGAACATGTAGAAGATAAAAAGGTATATAAGACACCCTATACATGTCCCAGTTCTGGTAATCATTAAAATGTTTCACTATGTATGTATGTTTGATATTCACTCAGTGAATATCAAGCACCTGTTATGTGCAAGGCACTGTAAAGAATTTAGCTTCAAGAAACTACAGATCTAGTAGGGAAAGGCCATCTACATAGTGAACATTTTTTTTTTTAAGTTTATTTATCAAACACTTTATTTATTTTTTTGTTTTTGACAGAGAGAGAGAGAGATACAGAGACAGAGAGAGAACTGAGCTGGGGGAACTCCCCAGTTCAGCACATGGGTCCACACGGGCCGGGGCCGGGATTCGATCCCTGGTCCCCAGGGCTGCAAAGTGAGTGCTTAACCCACTGAGCCATCCCTGCTTCCCCCGAACACTATCTTTTATTAGCCATTTAACTGCTACAAAATGGAGGTATTTTTGGAGGGAAAAATTTCCTACTAAACCTTGTGGTTTTCAAATGTCCCTCCCCCCTTCAAACGAAATACCCCCCAATTTATAAATAAGCTTTAAAAGTCGCTGGTTTGTGAATATGCTTAGGAGGGGGGGATATGTACACCATTCTCCTTACTTCACTTCCCCCACCACCACCTAATTCAGTTCATCTTCAGTTTTATTCAAAGTTTCCCATATCAGAAAAGCTAAGAAAGCCGACTTTCTACATTTAAGAACAGAGATTAACAGTACTATAAACATAGACAAGTGCAAAAAGCTACAATAATTTAAAACCCTAAGCTAAACAGCCATATGTCAATAGGGAAGAGATGAACATATCAGTGACCCTGAAGGTCTGCATGCTTACCCCTTAAATTTGTACTTCAGGGTTTAAGGAAATGCCCTCTACAGCCCTGATTAGCTGTTAGAATCTTCAAGAGCAGTTCTCAAAAAACGCACTCTGAGGAATCTTGTTAATACACAGAGTCCAACTCAGATGGGGTGGGGGCGAGGCTGAGACAATTTCTAACAAGTTCCCTGGTGCTGCTGATGCACTGCTCCTCAAAAGCACACTCACCGTACATCTAGGTCTAGAGATGATCTAGTTCTAATCATGACTTTTCCAAACTAAGCCAAGTTCTTGAAGTGGTCCAGTAACAACCTCATTCTACATTAGAACAAGATGCAAGAGGTAGAAAAACCATTGGCTAAAATTGTGGCCACCACAGGGACTGCTTATATGAAATTCAGTATTTATTGAGTAGCTTCTGTGTAGAGAGCCTGGCCCTGAACTAGTTATCAATTTAGAGTTTCACAGTTTTACCTCACAGTTTGCATTTTGGCCAAGGCATTATATGAATGGCCCTTTTGTCACAGAGCTAGGGGGAAATTTTTAACTTTCTCAGTTCCTTTTCTGTGCTACAGCACTTTAAATACATAGTCCTTAATCTTCAATAATTTGTAAGGCATTATCTCAACTCTACACATCTTAAAGATGAGGCATGTGATTTGCTCACGGCCATGTATTCTAAGAGGCAGAGCCAAGGTTGGAATCAGATCTCAGCATCCACAGCCAACACACTTTTTACTATGTGACACAGCCTCTCTAAACACTTGATTGAAAACTCAAAGCACATAAAAACTCAAAGTAGTTTTAACACTGGAGAACGAATATATCTCTCTCAGCAGTGGAATTGGAATCCGTAACAGTGAAGAGATGAGAGCCTGAACTAGGCATCTAACTGGATTCATTTTATTAAAAATGTCAAGTTATGGATTTCCTTGAGAAGTGGCCATATTTCCATCTCCCAGGTTACAGATAAAATATTAAAACCCTGCAGCAAGCCTGAGGGCAGGCCTAGTGTGTTAATGGCTTGAAAAATGATTCCAGTGTCTGCACACCCTCAGGCCGAGGGCGCTTACTCCTGGAGGCCAGAGGACTCTTGGGGTTTCTTTTGCTTTGAGGAGAACTGGCAGGGACAGCCAGCGGGGTTGAGGAGTGGGGCTGCAAAAAGGATTTCTGCAAGTCCAGCGCAAAATGATAGTCCCTATGTTCCGGCATCTCCCATACAGGTACCTGAGAGCCACACTTCTCGCAGGGCACTTGATCCTCAGTAGCCAGAAGCCTCGGGGTAGTAGTGGCCTCCTGAACCACCTTCAGAACAGACTTGGAAGTTAAAGATGCAAGCTTGTTCTGGCTGTTCTGGGCCAAATCCATCTCTGCAGGAGCTGCTGTAGTGGAGTCTAGCTTCAAAATCTCTTCACAGGCAGGGACAGAATCTGGATACTTTGTTGGAAAGCAGTTTGGTAACAACTCAGAGCTGGGCTGTGGATTTTGTGGAGGAAAAAACCCCGAAGGATTATTTACCTGGTTCTGCTTTCGAAGCAGACTTTTCTGCTTAAAGAAGGGCTCAATTCCTGTAGTATGACTGGTTTGGAAAGGTAACGAGGGCTTGAGCTGTGAATGGCCCTTGAGGGCCTGGGTAGTGGTAGTAAGAGATGGACATGAAGCTTCTTTGACTTTCTGCTTTTCTGAAGCTTTTTGGAAGAATGATTCTAAAGAAGTGGTTGCTTTCTTAATGGCTGTCACTGATGTGCCACTTCCCTGGATCTTAGTTTCTGGACTGGTAATTGGCACCTTTGGGTCATTGCTCAAGAAGACAGTGATGTCTGTGCAAGAGGAGGGGGCAGAGGCAGAGAATTTGGTAGCACAGAGGAAAAGCATTGTGAGGGGAGGCGACCTGTATGGAAAATAAAGGAATAAGATTAGCACTGGGTCACAGATTTGATTTATAAATGACAGGGATTCTATTTCTGCCACAAGAGGGAAGTGTTACTGCCTTGATTCTCAAACTTTAGGGTGTATCTGATTAATACAGGTCAGCAGACCAAGGATGGGCAGAGAATTTGCCTTTCTAACAAGTTCCTAGGTGATGCTGGTGCTGCTGATCTACTCGTAGGACCACACCTTGGCAACGAATCACTGACTTGGTGAACAGCCTACCAAGTCACACGTATAAGCTGAACCCCTTGACAGCGAGGTGTTATTGTTTTCATAATATCTGGCTGCAGAGCTGCTGTAATTCAGGGTTAGAGCAAGAAATTTAAGGGCAACAACAAAAACTTCAGAATATTTTATTTTTTAAGGATTTATTTTATTGTTTGACAGAGAGAAGGGGAGGGCCCAGAGAAGTCTCCACAGCCATCAAAATAGTTTCACTCGGATGTGGGGCTGCATAGGGTGGGAACCGAACGGGGGAGGGCCTCCCACATGGGAAGCTCACCCCAGCTCAGCACATGGCCAGGGCTGGGACTCAATCCTTGGACCCCGCAGCTGCAGGGCAAGCTCTCAACCCACTGAGCCATCCCAGCATCCTTTTTTTTTTTTAAGATTTATTTTATTGTTTGACAGAGAGACAGAAAGAAGGGGGTGGGCCCAGAGCAGTCCCCACAGCCACACATCATTAGTTTCAACATAGTTTCAGTTCAAACAGGTGGACTCGGGACCATGCAGGGCGGGAACTGAAGCGGGGGCCTTCCACATGGGAAGCACGCCCCTGGTGGGAACCAAACAGGGGCCTCCCACCTGGGAACCATGCTCCAGCTCATCATATGGGTCTGCACAGGCCAGGGCCAGGGCCAAGACTCAATGCCTGGATCTTGTGGTTGCAAGGCAAGCACTCAACCTGTTGAGCTACCCCAGCATCCCCAAGAATATTTAGAGTATTAGTCAATAAATGTTGTAAAAAACTCTATATGGTGTCAGATGGGCACTTCATAAATTATATAAGTGTACTATATTCTTAAAACTTGAATTCTGTACTCCCAAGTGCAATTGGTCGTTCCATTTCCCTGACTATGCAAACTGATACAGGCAAGAATAATATTGGTTCACTCTGCCTCTCACACCTACCTCTGGGAACTGGAATGCACCCAATGTAAGCAAAGAAGCTGTAGCTCAGCTGCCTTGTTTATGGTGTTTCTACTGTGTTCTCCCCCGGTGCGTGACCATTTTCCCCTGTAACGGCTCCTGCTAGCCAGTGTCAAAGAACCTATCCCAGATGGAAAGCTCATACACCCACTAATTTTAGAGCAATACAGGGTATCGGTTTTTCTGAGAAGATGAGCTAGAAAGAAACTCACCATTTGGTTTGAATCCCTGAAGTATTACAGTTTCTGATGGCAGCAAACGCATCCTGGCTCATCTTGTGCGCGTCATAGCGGGTAAGGGCACAGCAGCGGCGCAGACTGCTGAGACGTTTGTCTCCTTGGACACGAACGCTCACAGTCAACTGGGTGGCCACCCTGTCATTCTGTAGGTGCGAAAGGATTGAGATCAGAACCAAAGTTACTGTGAGCATCTGGATTCTGTATACTAAACTGTTAAAAGAGCCAGGGTGACAGGATGGCTTGGAAACAGCTGAGTTTAATTTAAAACATTTTTCTTTCAGGGTGTAAGAAGAAATTGGAGAATGTAATTGGGATAATACAATAGTTCAAGTAGCTAGGAAATTTTGATGGGTGATGGGAACAGGACAAAATAAATGAAAATGGACTGTCCTGAATGTTTTGTTGTTGTTGTTGTTGTTGTTGTTGTTTGTGCTGTCCATGCAGGAAGATTACAACAAATACCTACAGTACTATACTATATTTTGTGACTAAAGGAAGGTCTCAAGTACGTGTCAGTGATTGTCTGAAAGGAAGATCCATGCTAGGATGTCAAGACTAAGTAGTGGATCTATTCTTTACTCTGCCCTGATGCTGTTATGCTGAATAAGAGCAGAAGTTTCCACTTCTTCACATTCCATCTCTAAAAGATATAGTGAAGTGAGCCTGCCTCGAGAGAGCAAAATCATTCACTAACTTTTCAATGAAGTCCAGGCATCTGAATATTGATGACACAAACTAAGAAACAAAAGTCTAACAGACAGATATGTAGAAGGTAAGAAGTCCACATAGGGATCCCCTCAAAATCAAAAGATTTTAGAAGATATACATACCCTTAAGGCAAACAAGCCAAGAGCAGCAAGTATTTTTGGTAGGTAAAAATACATTTGGTATTTTTGTATATTTTATATGTATAGTTTTTATAGATTTGCATATCTTGAGAGAATACAATTTGGCAATTCCAAAGGAGTCCTTGTTGACTAAAACCATTGAACTATAACTGAATGCCTACTATACAAGGGCTGTCTGGGAAAAAAAATCCAGCCATAAATGCTTCTATTTTTCATATTACATGGCTGAATACTTTCTGGACAGCCACCCATATATCAGGCACTGTCTAGAGCAGGGCTGGACAAGACGTCGATCATTGTCCACTGGTGAACTGCCAAGCAATTTGGGGGTGAGCACCTGAATTAAGAAAAAGTGTCATAGTGGACACGGCATTACGTCAGGGCCTAGTGGCTTAGTCAGGGAAACATAAAAGAAACATTTCTCACACATGCACATACACGTGCTAGAGGCAAGAATCGGCTCTTCACAATGCAGGTGGCTGTAAGTACCTGAGCAAGTGAGAATAAATAGCTAGTGGACAGCAACACTTAGAGAAAATTAGAAGTAGCCCTTGCCCTGAAAACATCTGCCAGGTCTGGTCTAGAGATACAGGACAGAACAAAATAAAGTCCAGGCCCCCGTGGATCTTCTCTTGTAGTAGGAGCTATGGATAATAAACAAGTAGACATATGATGGAAAGAACTACAAAATGCTATGAAAAAAAGCAGAGTGAGGCAGAAAGTGGTGGAAGCTGCTGATGTGGTAGGGTAGTTAGGAAAGGCTTCTCGGAGAAAGTGAAATTTAAGCAGAGACCTGAACAAAACAAAGGAGCAATTTTTAAGAATATAAGAGCAAAGATTTTCCAGGCTGAAAGAACAGCAAAAGTACTAAGATAAGAGTGTGTTTGGTATGTTAAATAAAAAGCAAGGAGGCCAGCAGAATAGAGGCTAGAGCAAGGTGAGTCAGGAGGAGAGGACAGGAGATGAGGTCAGAGTAGCCAAAGACCAAATCATATTGGCCATTAGAGAATAAAAGAAATCCATCTGTGAATTAAGTAAAACAAAGAAGTGGCAGGATCTTCTATGTACTAAACTCTTTTTGGCATAAAATCCTTAAATTTAGGGGAAGCCAGATGGCTCAGGGGGTTAAGCGCTCACTTTGCAGCCCCAGGGACCAAGCATTGAATCCTGGCCCTGACCCATGAGGACCCATATGCTGAACTGGGGTGTGCTTCCCATGCAGGAGGCCCCCAGTTTGGTTCCTGGCTCTAGAGGGTGTGCTTCCTATGCAGGAGGCTCCCAGCCTAGTTCCCACCCTGCGTGGCTTCAGCCCACCTGTGTGGAACGAAACCATGTTGAAAACTGATGACGTACAACTATGGAGACTGCTCTGGGCTCTCCACCTTCTCTCTGTCTCTCTATGTCTCTGCCTCTCTCTGTCTCTGTCAAAAACAATAAAATCTTTTTTTAAATCCTTAAATTTAATGATAAATTAACTTTCAGGGATCCCTACTATGTTGCACTGGATACAAAGTGGGAAGAAAAGTCCCAGATTTACAGAGATGAGAACAGAGCGACGCCTAGTGGGCAAAGTCAAATAGGCTCACAACACCACTGGGATTGTATCCCTCTATGTGTTACTTACCAAAGAACAAACATTAACCACCAATTCAGCTAGAAAAGGGGCAAACAGGAAGTTCTGAATGATGCCTCATAGTATACACTTGACTTGTAGGATTCAAAGATGATTCAACAGAATAGAACATATCAAATGATACCATCAGGAAAATGAAAAGAAAACCCACAGAATGGGAGAAAAAAAAATTGCAAATTATACATATGGCAAGGGATTTGTACCAAGGATATATAAAGAACTGTTAAAACTCAAAGATAAAGAACACATTTCAGAAATGGGCAAAGGATCTCCACAGACATTTCTCCCAAGAGAATAAGAAAATGGCCAATAAGTACTTGAAAACCATAATGATACCACTTCACACTCACTAATATAGCTAAAGTAAAAAAAATTTAAAAAGACAACGACAAGGATATAGAGAAATTAGAACCCTCTTACAGTGCTGGAAATGTGAAATAGTGTACTAACAGTCTGGTAGTTCCTCAAAATGCTAAACATGGGTTTACCATGTGACCCAGCAATTCTACTGTGAGGTATGTAGGAGCAAGAGCAATGAAAACCATATGTCTACACAAAAATCTGTACATGAATGTTAATAACAACATTATTCATAATATCCCAAAAGTGGAAACAGCTCAAATATCTATTCACTGATGAATGGGTAAACAAAATGCAGTATATCTAGCCAACAGAATATTATTGTGTTATAAAAAAGAATGAAATGCTGATACATGCTACAATTTTGGTAAACCTTGAAAATATTAAGTTAACTGAAAGATTTCAAGCCAAGAATAGCAGGATATATACTGTATTATTCCACTTATCTGAAATGTTCAGAATACTAAGCCTATAAAGACATATAGGACACTTAATATTATATAATAGTTGCCTAGCGCTAGGGCAATAACTGCTCATGGGCATGGGATTTCTTTTTTGGGTGATGAAAATGTTCTTAAAATTGATTATGGAATAGTTGAACAACTCTGGAACATATTAAAACTACTGAACTGTATACTGTAAATGGGTGAATTTTATGACGTGTAAAATATGTATCAATAAAAACCCTTATTTAAAAAAGAGGATAAAGAAATGAATCATCAGATGTCAAATCTTTGATATAATACTCCATCTCTAAAACTACTGGTTCTTCTTTGTCACATGAACTATGTGTAAGTCCAATAATTTATTCCAGTCCCTAAATGTCCTGCCTAATGGTTCTGTACTCTGGTGAAGATCCACTGTGTAGTCAGGGTTGCAGGAGTAGTTAGATAAGAAATATACCAAAAAAGAGTGAACAGCCATTTAAAAGTCCTGTTAGACATCATCAAGATGACTCCATAGAGGAGCTCTTGAAACCTCTCCTGGAAAGACAACCATTTAAACAACTAAAATCCAACCAGAGATTCCCTAAGTAGCACACAGCCTCAGCTGAGGGACCCACTCATCACAAGGAAATACCTAAAGCTGGAGAAACGGAGGTGAGTGAGAGAGAAAGAAAGGGAGCCATGTGGAGAAACCCTGCAGAGCGTGACCCGGAGACCTATCTGATGACCCACCCAGAGGCTGCCCCAAGTCCAGCAGAGGAGAGACTAACTGAGGTGAGAGCTGGGGGTGCAGGTCCAGGAACAGAACAACTCTGGGTGGGTTGGGGGCCTGGAACGGACAGAGGTGGAGATGCTGATGCCAGAGCGTGGCTGACGGTGGCGAGAGGCCTGGGTAGGAGTGTGGGGGACGCAGCCAGGGCGCAGGGAGGCCAGAGTGCAGGGCAGGAGGTCAGAGTGCTGGGCGGGAGGCCGGAACAAGGCCACAGCAGCAGCCAGAGATCAGCGCGGGTGACCAGAGTGAAGATCCAGCTGCCAGCGCATGGGTCAGGCAGCTGGAGCTGGGGACCGGCGGAGCATAAGGCCAGTGACCGGAGCCAGAAGCGGGTGTTCTTGTGGCTGGAGTGCCAACACCAGGAGGGTGCTGGCGGCTAAAGTGCAGAGTGGCCCTCGATGAGGTGGGCCCCAACTGGAGCACTGTGTGCCTTGGACACAGAGCCTGGCTGTGTCCCCTTGCTGTCTCCCAAGGCTCACCCTGCAGGCCTCACCCACAGCCTGCCTTCAGTGAGCTGCTGATGCCGGGAAGCCACCATTACCCTGTGACGCAATCAAACCTGCACCTTTCCCAACAAACACAACCCTCGCTCTTCCTGCTGAAGCCAGCAGAGGGATCTAGGAAAACTCAAGCTCAGGTGTGGCAGCTTCTCACTGTGGAGGGACCTTGGAGGCACAGAATATGCCCACCATACCTTGCCAAAGAGGAGGCATATAGAGACCATTTGACTGAGTCAAAGAGAACCTCACCTTCTAGGAAGTCTCCCACTCTGAGAAAACCAAATAAACAAGAGAAAATATTATAAGACACTGCAGCAACACCAGCTAGGAAGTACCAGTAAAAGAAAGATTTTTTCACACCAGGGGAAAAGTCCTCATGTCCAGGAAAAGAAATGCTCCAACAGTGACAAATACCCTTGTAAACAAAGGTGCTCAGAAACAAAGAGAAAAATCTCTAGAAAAGGAACTTGAAAATATGGAAACATATGAGCTAAATGACACAGAATTTAAGACTGCAATTCTGACAACACTCAAAGAGATCAAAGAAAACTGGCAGAGTACACAGAGAACCTAAGTGATCTCAGAAAGGAAATTGAATCTATAAAAAAGAAGCAAATAGAAATTCTGGAGATAAACAACACAATAAAAAAAATGAAATAGCTAGCATAGGAAGCAGAACTGACCAGGTGGAGGAAAGAATTAGTGAAATAGAAGACAGAAATTTGGAAATGTAACAGAAGGAAAAAGAAGGAGACCTAAAAGAACTATCTACAAGAACTTTCTCACTCCATTAGAAAGAATAACATAATAATAATAGGCATTCTGGAGGGAGCAGAGGATGAGATGGGCACAGAGAATTTAATCAGACAAAGTAGATGAGAACTTCCCAAATCTATGGCAAAAACTGGAACCTCAAATCCAAGAAGGAAACAGGACCCCTAACTATTTGAATCCTAGCAGACCCTCTCCAAGGCACATTATACTGAAGATATCAAAGGTCAAAGACAAAGAAAGAATCCTCAAGGCAGCCAAAAAAAAGAACACCATAACCTATAAAGGAAAGCCCATCAGACTATCATCAGATTTCTTAGCAGAAACTCTACAAGCCAGAAGGGAATAGAACAAAGTATTCAAAATTTTAAAGGAGAAAAATTACCAGCCAAGAATCATCTACCCAGCAAAGTTATCCTTTAGATATGAAGGAGGAATAAAGACCTTTTCAGATATACAGAAACTGAAGGGATTCTCCAGCACAAGGCCAGCATTTCAAGAAACCCTGAAAGAGGTGATTGGACCTGAAACAAAAAGTAAATAGGGATAACCTGGAACGACTGCATATATGAAACTTTCTTTTATATAGAGTTCATGGTAACCACTGAAAAAGAACTTAGAACTGGGACACATAACAATAAAAGAAGAGAAAACAGAAAAAAAACAGTCATAAATACCATCAAACTAAAATAACCAATGGGAATAAAAAAGCAAAGAAACAATTTAAAAAAAAGAGCTACCAGAAAACAAAACATAAAATGGCTATAGGAAATCCTCATATATCAATCATCAACCTAAATATAAATGGACTGAACTCACCAATAAAAAGACACAGGGTAGCAAACTGGATCAAAGAACAAAAAACAACCTTATGCTGCCTACAAGAGATACACTTCAACCAAAAGGACAAACACAGACTCAAAGCGAAAGGATGGAAAAAAATACTCCAAGCAAATGGCACCCAGAGAAAAGCAGGTATACCAGACTTATATCTGATGAAGCAGACATCAGGATCAAAAAGATAGTAAAAGAAAACGATGGACATTTCATAATGATAAAGGGAACAATACAACAAGAATATATTACCCTTATTAATATATATGCCCCCAACCAAGAAGAACCAACATTTAGAAAGCAACTACTAACAGATCTAAAAGGAGAAACTGACAAAAACACAGTTATAGTAGGGGACTTAAACACCCCATTGACAGCCTTGTACAGATCATCCAAACAGAAAATAAATAAAAAAACATTAGCTTTAAATGATATATTACAGCAATTGGATATAGTTGACATTTACAGGATACTTCATCTTACAACACAGGACTATACATTCTTTTCTGGTACACATGGAACATTCTCAAGGATAGACCACATGCTGGAACACAAAGCTAGCCTCAGCAAATTTAAGAAGATTGAAATCATACCAAGTGTATTCTCTGATCACAAAGCTTTGAAATTGGAGATCAACTACACAAAGAAAGCAGGAAAACAACATATACATGGAGATTAAACAACATGTTATTTAAAAATGACTGGATCAAAGAAGAAATAAGAGATTACAAAATACATACAATCAAATGACAATGAAAACACAACATACCTAAATTACTGGGATGCAGCAAAAGCAGTAATCAGAGGGAAATTTATATCACTATAGGCTGATCTCAAGAAACAAGAAAAATCACAAGTAAACAACCTACTATCACATCTTCAAGAACTAGAAAAAGAAGTACAAGAAACACCCAATGCCAACAGAAGGAAGGAAATAAAAATTAAAGCAGAACTAAATGAAATAGAAAATAGAAAAAAAACTATGCAAGAAAGAGCTGGTTCTTTGAAAAATTTAATAAAATTGACAAACCTCTGGCTAGGCTCACCAAGGGAAAAAGAGAAAACATACAAATAATCCAAATTAGAAATGAAAGAGGGGAAATTACAACTGATACCACAGAAATACAAAGGATCATACAAGAATGCTATGAAGAACTACCGTATATGCCACCAAATTTTGCAACCTAGAAGAAATAGACATGTTTTTAGAAAAATATAGTCTACCGAGACTGAATCAAGAAGAACTGGATAGCAAAAACAGACCAATCAATAGTAAGGAAATTGAAACAATCATCCAAAACCTTCCCAAAAGCAAGAGTCCAGGACCAGATGGCCTCACTAACATGTTTTACCAGGCATTCAAAGAGGAAATAACACCTGTCCTCCTCAAACTTTTCCAAAAGAATACTGAAGAAGAGGCAATACTTCCCAAGTCTTTCTATGAGGCCAACATTACCCTAATAACAAAGCCTGGCACGGACATTACTAAAAAAGAAAACTATAGACCAATATATCTGATAAACACTGATGCAAAAATCCTAAACAAAATACTAGCAAATGGAATACAACAATGCATTAAAAAGATTATACATCATGATCAAGTGGGATTCATCCCAGGGCACATGAATGGTTCAACATGTGCAAATTGATCAATGTGATATACCACATAAACAAAATGAAAAATAAAAATTGTATGATTTTATCAATCGATCCAGAAAAAGCATTCAAGAAAATACATCATCCACTTATGATAAAAACACTTAATAAAATGGGTACAGAAGGAAAGTATCTCGACATAATAAAGGCGATATATGACAAATCCTCAGCGACTGTCATACTGAATAGAGAAAAACTGAAACCTTTTCTTCTAAAATCAGGAACAAGACAGGGATGTCCCCTGTCACCACTGCTATTCAATACAGTGCTGGAAGTTTTAGCCAGAGCCATTAGACAGGAAAAAGAAATAAAAGGCATCCAAATTGGGAATGAAGAAGTTAAACTGTCACATTTTGCAGATTACATGATCCTTTATATAGAAAACCCTAAAGACTCCACCAGAAAACTATCAGAAATAATAAGTGAATATAGTAAAGTTGTAGGATACAAAATCAATGTACAAAAATCCACAGCATTTTTATATACAAACAATGAAACTTCAGAAAAAGAAATGAGAAAAACAATACCGTTTGCGATTAAAACAAAAAGATTCAAATACTTAGGACTAAACAAAGAACATGAAGGACTTATACACAGAAAACTATAAGACACTATTAAAAGAAATTGAAGAAGATACAAAGAAATGGAAACATATTCCATGTTCATGAATTGGAAGAATCAACATAGTTAAAATGGTCATATTACCCAAAGCAATATACAGATTTAATGCAATTCCCATCAAAGTCCCACACATTCTTTCGAGAAATAGATTTTTAAAATTATCAGATTCATATGGAACCACAAAAGGCCCCGAATTGCCAAAGCAATCCTCCGAAAAAAGAATAAGGCTGGAGGCATCACACTCCCTGACTTCAGTCTATACTACAAAGCATCAATAATCAACGCAGCTTGGTATTCACAGAAAAACGGACATACAGACCAAAGGAACAGAATCAAAAATCCAGAAATAAACCCACAAATGTATGGACAAATATTCTTTGACAATGGAGCAAAAAATATACAATGGAGAAAAGAAAATCTCTTCAATACATGGTGTTGGGAAAATTGGAAAACCACATGCAAAAGAATGAACGGGAACTGTGAACTGTCACCATATACCAAAATTAACTCAAAGTGGATTAAAGACCTCCACATAAGACCCGAAACAATAAACTGCATGGAAGAAAGCGTCGAAACTAAAGTTACAGGCCTTGGATTCAGAGAGCACTTTATGAATTTGATATCAAAGGCAAGGGAAGTAAAAGTAAAAATAAATGAGTGGGACTATATCAAACTAAAAAGCTACTGCCCTGCAAAGGAAACCATCAACAAAGCAAAGAGACAACTAACCAATTGGGAGAAAATACTTGCAAACAATGCTTCTGATAAGGGGCTAATGTCTAAAATATATAAAGAACTCATACAACTTAACAACAAAAAACCAAACGATCCAATTTAAAAAATGGGCAGAAGACCTAAATAGACACTTCCCTCCTGAAGACATGCACCCAACAGATACATGAAAAAATGCTCAACATCACTGGCAATTAGAGAAATGCAAATTAAAACCTACTGAGATAACACCTCACACCTCTTAGAATGGCTATAATCAACAAGACAAGGAATAACAGGTGCTGGAGAGGCTGTGGAGAAAAAGGAACCCTCATACACTGCTGGTGGGAATGTAAACTGGTACAACCACTATGGAAGGCAGTATGAAGATTCCTCAAAAAACTAGGAATGGAATTGCCATATGACCCAGCCATCCCTCTCCTGGGTATCTACCCAGAAAACCTGAAAACCTTAATCCGCAAAGATATATGTACCCCAATGTTCATCACAGCACTGTTCACAGTGGCCAAGTCGTGGAATCAACCAAAGTGTCCTTTGATTAAGGTGACCAGACGTCCCACTTTTGGCGGACAGTCCTGATTTTTAACAATTTGTCCCGTGTCCTGCAGCATTTTAAAAAAATCCCGATTTTTGGAAAGAATGCACGACAAGCTAGGGAACGGCGGGAGATAGACCAAATTTTTAATCAAGAACCCCCTCCCCCCCGGTCAATGGTGTCCTGCTTTACTAATGTTAAAATCTGGTCACCTGGGGAAGCTGGGATGGCTCAGCGGGTTAAGCGCTCACTTTGAAGCCCCAGGGACCGAGGATCGAATCCCGACCCCGGCCCATGCGGACCCACATGCTGAACTGGGGAGTGCCCCCAGTTCATTTCTTGCCGGGGCCTATGTGGGAGGCTCCCGGCCCAGTTCCTGCCCTGCGCAGCCCTGTGCCCACCTGTGGAGTGAAACTATATGGAAAACTAATGCTGTCGACTATGGAAACTGCTCTGGGCCCTCCCCCTTCTCTCTGTCTCTGTCTCTGTTTCTCTCTGTCAAAAATCAATAAAATAAATCTTTAAAAAAAAAAAATCTGGTCACCTTACCTTTGATAGATGACTGGATAAAGAAGTTATGGTACATTTATACAATGGAATACTACTCAGCGATAAGAAAAGATGAAATACAGTAATTTGTGACAACATAGATGAACCTTAAAACCATCTTATTATGCGAAATGTCAGACTGAAAAAATCATGAAACATATGACCTCACAGGTGGATTATAAAACTGAAAGTAACAAAGAAACAAAAACTTATGGACACAGTCAATAGTTTAGTGGTTACCTGAGGGTAAGGGGGAGGGAGAGTTGGGGTGGAGTTGGGAGTGGGCACCAGATATATGGTGATGGAAGGAGAGCTGATTCTGGGTGGTGAGCACATAATGCAATGCATAGATGATGTAGTGTAGAGTTGTACAGCTGTAAACTATATTGCCGATCAATGTCACCCCAATAAATTTAACGATAAAAAAAAAAGTTGTAGCACATTTATACAATGGATTACTACTCAGCAATAAGAAAAGATGAAATACAGCAATTTGTGACAACATGGATGGATCTTGAAAACATCTTATTAAGTGAAATAAGTCAGACTGAAAGAATCCAGAAATATATGACCTCACTCATAGGTGAAATATAGAACTGAAAATAACAAAGAAACAGGAGAAGCCGGATGGCTCAGTGGGTTAAGCGCTCACTTTGCAGCACCGGGGACCGGGGATCAAATCCTGGCCCCGGCCCGTGCAGACCCATATGCTGAACTGGGGAGCTCCCCCAGTTCAGTTCTCTCTCTGTCTCTGTCTCTGTGTGTGTGTGTGTCTCTGTCAAAAATAAATAAATAAACATTTAAAAAAACAAAACAAAACAAACACTCATGGACACAGTCAATAGTTTAGTGGTTACCTGAGGGGGAGGTGGGTGGGAGAGTTGTGGGGGAGTAGGGAGAGAGCATCAAATATATGGTGGTGGAAAGAGAGCTGAGTCTGGGTGGTGAGCACATAATGCAATACATAGACAATGTAATGTAGAATTGTACACCTGGAAACAATATAATTGTTATCAACCAATGTCACCCCAATAAATTTAACAATAAAAAGACATATACAAAAAAGAGGCACATGATAATGAGGGAGACAGGGGTAGTCAGGTCTTATGTTCACAGATCCAGACTTTTGAAGAACATGTTGAGTTTTATGGCAGTTTTATGAAGGTTAATACAGTTTCTTAGCTGGTATCTTTTTGTAACTTTGTTTCTATACCATAAGGTAAGGTATTTAAACTGGTATTTAAACCCCAGAGCTCACCCAAGGAATAAAAAATATCTTACATCATTTCGGTCCTTGGTTAGTCTCTCCTCTAGTTCCAAGGCTAATTGCAAAAGCCACCATTGCACCTAAAAGAGTAGTGAGACTTTAATTTTTCATTTAAAAACTATAGGTTTATTATAATTAATAGGACTAGATGGTGGATATTTTCACTTCTCCCCCATATGGAAGTATGCAAGAAAACTTCCCCTATAACCAAGGGATCAACAGATTATAGAAATCTTCAGGGCTTTGACCTACTCTAGCTCAAGATTTTCATTTTCTTTTCCTGCTGCCATGCCAGCAGGTGAATTTTAGGCATGTTCCAGCTCTGAGGGGGAAAAAAGACACAAATCTGAAGCTCTGAGAAAAAGAAGACACCAACTTGAGGCACAATATCCTAGGGCCAGGCCTTTAAGTTTCCACCTACCAACGATAAATAATTCCATTTCAAGCTTCAATCAGTTCCATTTTATTTCTTGATAGATGGAAAAAAAGAAAAAAAGTAATAAATCACATTAATAAAGTCATCCATTTTCACACAAAAAGAGAACTTCTATTCCTTTCATACTTTTTTTATAGCACGAAGTTTCCACCTTTGTGCTATAAAACTTATAAACTTATTAAGCCTTCTGCAGCTACAAAAACCTACCTGCTAAGCCTCTTTATAGAGTTAATGTTCTGTCAAGAATGTCTGCCTACCTGTTCCCGAGAAGCCAGAGCTGTTTTTCCCGGGAAGTTCTTGCTGCAGCCAATGGTTTTGGGCAGTTGCCTGGGTTTAACTGGATCATGTTCAATCCCACGGCACATGGCATATAGCCAAGATCTAATAAAACCAGCAAAAAAGTTTAAGGTCAAGGCAAATGATTATTCTTGTTAAAACAAAACAAAATACCTATATTATACTACCCTATTATCTCTTTCATAAAAAAGGAAAATTCTGTCCAAAATTGGGTACACCTCACCCCTGCCCTTCCCAATGAATTGCAGTGCACTATGTTGCCAAGGAGGGGAACACTGGTCATGCTTTCTAAAACCAAGTCATCATTTGTAATTTTGGAAAACTGCCAAGCAAGCCACTGATTTATACCCCCCAGGTTTTTGTTTGTTTGTTTGTTTGGTACTTACTAAGCCTAAATACAAGAATTTTGAGAGAATATCAGCATCTTAGCACACATAGATGATATATTTGTATATATCCAAGCTTCAAAGTAACAGTTCCTATCCATCAACCTACTTTGGTACATGAAAAACCTACTCTGGAGTGATTAGGCCATGGAGATCTAATATTTTTAAGCAAAGGGACCAACGATTACCTCAAGGAACAAATGCTAACCTAAAGATGGGTCTAGATTTTACTAGATGATTTTGTCTATATTTGAATTTAGAATCTCCAAAAAGGTTATGATTGAAAGTATTAGGAATCACTTACCCATTCTTCTCCCCAAAATGACTTTGAAGCTGGGATTCAGTGAACTGGGTCAGTTCACCCATGTATTCTACCCCCAGGATTTCAATGACAGAGGCCCCTAGCTTTCCTCCAAGACTACGGCTAACAAAAAAGACAAAGAACATAGGTCACATCCTAAATATCTAGCTATCAACAGATATATATAAGATATGTATTTTGTTTATGTAGGTTCAGGCAAAAATGGAAGTATATATTGGTCCTATAGACTATTAATATTGTAATGTAAGACTAGATGATTCTGGGATTCAGATATTCTGGGAGTTGGGACCTGGGAAGATTAACAATAGCAAAAACAAAAGGTTAAAGTCATTAATTAGTCATAAAACTTTCTATTGTACAGGATCTATTGTTTCATTTGGGGATTAAAATTCCAACTCCCGAACAAATCCCTTCCATAGATAAAGGCTTTTATGTTTAAGAATAAAGTAAAAATCTTCAGCCTGGCATTTGAAGTTTCCTATGTTTTCAACCAATCTTTATAGTCCTGTTTCCATCATTTATCTTCCTCAGTATGATCCAGATAAACTAGTTTATGTAAATACCTCATACTTTCTCCCTCTGTGTTCAAAATGCTCTCCAAATCGGTATTGCTCTTCTATTCTCGTTTTACTCTCCAAATTGTGCCAAATCTTAAAAAAAAAAAATCCATGCCTTTTTCATAAATCCTTCTCAGATTACTCTTTTATTCTATGAACTTTAATAACTACCTGTACAATTTATTTAGTAATTACTCATGTACATACAGTCTTATGTAACACTTTCACTGTTACCATATTTTCCAGCATATAAGACGACCCCCTAATTTTACAGTTAAAACATAGTAGTCTTATACAGCGAATATAGGCCTAAACCTATGTTTTAACTGTAAAATTAGGGGGTTGTCTTATACGCCCGGTCGTCTTATACACCGGAAAATACGGTACTTTGAACTATTATATCTTATCCCTTCAACAACATTATAAGCCCTTGTCAAGGATACACAATTTGTAGACACAATGTAGTTTATTCATTTTATATGGCTGCTTCTCAAATGCCTAGTTTGGGAGCAATTCAGTAGCCCTGAACACCTTGATGTGATATTGGAAGAAAAGAAGTTCAATTGCTGTTTATTTGGATATTTAGTAACCAACTTAAATAAAAAGCCTAGAGGAAAGTTAAACATATATCTAAAAACCCGTTCATTGTTTGAAATATAGGATTAAGTTCTTCCACAGATAATCCAGAATTAAAGTTTCATTAAGAAAAATCTACCCCCCAAAAATCTAAAACCTTAATGCGCAAAGATATCTGTACCCCAATGTTCATCGCAGCGCTGTTCACAGTGGCCAAGTCATGGAAACAACCAAAATGCCCTTCGATAGATGACTGGATAAAGATGTGGTACATTTACACAATGGAGTACTACTCAGCGATAAGAAATGATGAAATACAGTCATTTCTGGCAACATGGATGGACCTAGAGACCATCTTATTAAGTGAAATAAGTCAGAATGAAAAAATCCGGAAACATGACCTCACTCATAGGTGGAATGTAAAACTGAAAGTAACAAAGAAACAAAACCTTATGGACACAGTCAATAGTATGGTGATTACTTGAGGGTAAGGGGGGAGGGGGGAGGGAGAGTCGGGGATTTGTTGGGAGTGGGCACCAAATATGTGGTGATAGAAGGAAAGCTGGTTCTGGTGAGCACATAATGCAACACATAGATGATGTAATGTAGATTTATACACCTGGAAACTATATTGCCGACCAATGTCACCCCAATAAATTTAACAATTAAAAATAATAATAAAATTAAAAAAAAAATGTCTTGGGGATGCTGGGATAGCTCAGGAGGTTGAGCTCTTGTTTTGCAGCCATGAGGTTTGGGGATCAAATCCCAGCTCCAGCCCGTGCAAACCCACATGCTGAACTCTGGCACAACTGGTAACCACCAGGATGGTGGCGAAGGTTCTTTACTTCCTATGTGGGAGACCCCCTGTTTGGTTTCTGCCCTATATGACCCCACGTCCATGTGTGTAGAATGAAACTATGCCACAAATAATGATGTACAACTATGGAGACTGCCCTGGGCCCTCCCCACTTCTCTGTCTCTCTCTTTCACTTTCTCTTAAACAATAAATCTTGGGGAAGCCGGGATGGCTCAGTGGGTTAAGAGCTCACTTTGCAGCGCCAGGGACCAGGGATCGAATCCCGGCCCTGGCCCGTGCGGAACCATATGCTGAACTGGGAGCTCCACCAGTTCAGTTCTCTCTCTGTCTCTGTCTCTGTATCTCTCTCTCTGTCAAAAATAAAAATAAATAAATAAAAAATATTTAAAAAAAAACAAAAAAAAAAAACCAATAAATCTTTAGAAAAACAAAAGAAAGAAAAATGTCTTAGTGTGTTTTTCAAAAGTTTTTGTGTTATCTCCCTCCTGCCTGGTACCTGTTTTCCCTAACTCCAATCCTTCATAAGGAATGGAAGAAACTACAACAAGAGAGTGCCTTCACATGGATATGAGTTTAAACCTGCTCCCCAAATACTTACATTTTGCTAATAGGCATGTGGCTGAAGAGTTGTGGGACTGACCCAAGGGAGACCAGGGTCTGGCGATTGGGCTTGTTTAATCCACAGGCCAATTTTGCCAGGACCTAGAGCATGAAAAGTGTAAAAACCTCATCACTTTCAACACTCACACACTGACGTGGTGAATATTAACATACATGTACACACACAGGCACAGACTAAGGGCTATAATAATGGTATCCACGTAAAAACAAACACAAAATGGGGATGCTGGAATAGCTCAGCGATTGAGTGCTTGCTTAGCAATCACCAGGCCCAGGGTTCAATTCCCTGCCTGTGTGGAATGAAACTGTCACAACTAATGATGTGCAACTATGGAGACTGCTCTGGGCCCTCCCCCTTCTCTTTCTCTCTCTCTCTCTCTCTCATCTTCTCTGAAACAATAAAATCTTTAAAAAAAAACAAACCAGTCACTGCCCAGTTATTGAGCCTGGTCAGAAGGGGATGAAGATCCCAGACCTTCACTTCACTTTAATTAGAAAACCAGTTATTGTGCTCCTGGATGATTGAGAATTATGTGCATTCCCTAAATCAAAATAGCTGTCTAAATTAATAAAATTTTACTATTTCATTTCTCTTATTACTTTCATTAGGAAAGAGGGAATAGGCAAAGTATAAAATAGCCAGGCCATTCCACATAAAACATAATACTAGAATACGGTATTCAACAAGTGAAAAGAAAATAAATAGGTTCATACATAAAATTCAAAGACTAGCCTCCTCTTTTCTATAGATAGGTCAGTCATTAAGGAAATACTTTGGATGCAACTACATAAATCAGCATTTTCTGCAAATTTTTCAGTCTGCTTTTTCAGAAAGTACATGTTCAATGTCAGTTCCCATGTTAAAGAATTATTTAGGCTTTTATTAGTCCTCAATATGAATTTTAAATAGAAACCCATTTCAAAGTACTCATATATGTGTTATGATCTAAATGTCCCACTCATATCTGTCTGCTGTACTTAACTATAGTTACCTGTTTCTCTTTGAAATCTACTATTAGGCTTCACCTTATTATGTGAGATTCCAGCTGAACACTGGAAACCAGTCTGCCTCTCTATGGCTGCTCTCATTTCTTCCACAATCACTGCTCCCACGGTGAGCTGTAGATCTGGAGAGGTGCTGTTATCCATCTGAAGAGAATCAAGCCATTGCAGTAAGCCTCGTTTTCGCCTCTCCTCTGAAAAAGTTAAGAGATCACATTTAGACGTTTTTTTTAAATTGGGATTTTGTTTGTGTTATCTATTGTAGAAGTACTTATATTTCAGATATTTTAGATATGGGGTTTCCACAAGAAAATGGCAGCTATTTTAAAAGACTACTCAGTACTCACAAGAGAGATCAATTTCTCCTTCATGCTGAATTTATGGTTTTAATATGCAATGAATATTTCATATTAATATTTTTTCATAAGCAGTGGTTTAAAAGTACATGTTGTCTCTCTCCAGGTCTCTTGAACTTTCTTCCTCCAACTTCTCCTTGCACATTCCCAAGAATTCTATTATGTTATTAAATGAGAATATATTCTGAATTAACTCAGGCTTCAATATAAACTTAAGTTAGTATATAGTATATATATTTTAGAGGCAGGTTCCCATTGAGTAACTTAAAGTCTCAGCAGAGGCACTAGAAGATTTATTTTCCTGACAAACTATTTAAATCAGATGTAACTTTGGACTCAGGTCCTTGAAAATATCTTTTTCTTTAAGATTTATTTTATTGTTTTGACAGAGACAGAGAGCGACAGAGAGAAGGGGGAGGGCCCAGAGCAGTCTCCACAGTGGTATGTCATCAGTTTCCGACATAGTTTCATTCTACCCAGGCGGGCACAGAGCCGTGCAGGGTGGGAACCAGGCCAGGGGTCTCCCACATAGGAGGCTCTCCCCATCTCAGCTTATGGGTCCACATGGGCTGGGGCCAGGACTCGATACTTGGACCCCAGGGCTATAAGATGAGCACTTAACCTGCTGAGCCATCCTGGCTTCCCCTGTAAATATCTTACTGTTCAATTTAGAACTAGCCACAATTTGAGGGGGGTGGGGGGGGAAAACAACAACATAAAAAATGATTATATAGCAAGGAATTAGGTATGTAGGAAATACAGACATGCTGGTTTAAACAAGCAGTAATGAGGTGTGAACAAGGTAAGAAAATACACTCAAATTGTCTTGGAGCGGTAGAGTGAGGAGGAGGAAGATGTGCACACAGAAATATTTTCCAACTATTTCTTAAATTTACCAGGGTGACATTGGTTAATGAAATTATATAGGTTTCAAGTGTACCATCCTATAATAAATACATCATCTGTACATTGCATTGTGTGCTCATCACCCAAAGTCAAATCTCCTTTTGCCACATACTTGACCCTATTTACCCTCTCCTCCCCACTTAGTATTTTCCAACTACTGATGATCACTACTTCTCTTTGCTGGCTTGTCTTCCTTTTCTAATACCCTAATTGTGGATACTGAGCAATGTGCTCCTATTCTTTGTATACATGCTTTTTCTCTTGGTGAACTGGTACTGGCTTACATTTCAATTTGCTTATGCTGAGTACATGCAAATCTTAATCTCAGTCCCCAAACTCTTACACACTAATCCCTTATGTCCACCTCCTTACAAAATAAGTCTTCTTTAATTTTGCTTTATACTTTCATATTAAACATAACTAAAAATCAACCTTTATTATATATTTCTCCTCAAAGATTCTCTTTCCCAAAACAACTTATTTCTATTAAAGTGTCTTCTTTTTTATTCAAAGAATATTGTCTTCTTTTTTATCTTTCATTCCTCATTATTTAGTTAACAAAGCCCACTTTAAAATTTCACATATCCACAGCACCCTATTTTATTCAGGTTTTCTTCATTCTTGCCTAGATCACCTCAACTCCTCTATACCACCTTCTCCTCAAATACATTCTACACAATTCCCACAAATTAAATATTCTCAGATACCAATGTCATTAATCTTCCATGTTCAAAACTGCTATTGGCTTTCACACCCACAAATAAAGTGCCAACTCTATAAAGTGGCATTGAAGACCATCTGCCCTTTTCAATTCGTCTTCCACTAATCCCAAGTTTGTTACAATTTCCTGAACATACCATGTTTCTACCTTAAGACATCACTTATTCTATCTCCCTGCTCTTATTCCTTGATTCTGTTCTTCTCCCCTTTGTTTAAATCTTATCTATATTTCAGGGCTTATCTCAAGGCTCATCTACATGAGGTGCTTTCTCACAATTTTAGCTAACTTGGGGAGCCCCACCAAAGTCCTGTAGCTCTTACTGTAATAAGTATAGCATACTTAAAAGAACACATTCTGCAACCAGGGCAGGTTCAAATATTGGCTTCACAACTTACTATTTGACTTTGAGCAAGTTACTGAATTCTCTATACTTTGGCTTTGTTGTCTATAAAATGAGGATGTGAGTACTATAAATCACAGGATGGATTGTTGTCAGGTTTAAAGGTTACACATATATGTACAAGGCTCCTTAGCAGTGCCTTGTATGTATTAAGACAATAAATACAACATCCTTCATTTAAACTATTAGTAATTATTAGGGGTTTTTTTTAAGATTTATTTTTATTGTTTTTGACAGAGAGAGAGAGATACAGAGACAGAGACAGAGAGAAGGGTGAGGGCCCAGAACAGTCTCCATAGTTGCACATCATTGGTTTTTCCACATAGTTTCATTCCACAGGTGGGCTTGGGGCTGCACAGGGCAGGAGCTGGGCCGGGGTCTCACCCCGGTGAGAACTGAACTGGGGGCACTCCCCAGTTGAGCATGTGGGTCCGCACACGCCGGGCCCGGGATTCAATCCTCTGTCCCTGGGGCTGCAAAGTGAGCGCTTAACCCACTGAGCCATCCTGGCTTCCCCAATTATTAGGTTTTAAAAATCTAATTTATTGGGGGTGGGGATAGCTCAGCAGGTTGAATGCTGGCCTCACAATTATGGAATCGCGAGGTCTGGGGTTCAATTCCCAGCCCCGAACCATGCAAACCCATATGCTGAGCTGTGGCGCAACTGGTAACCATTGGGATGGCTCAGTGGTGAAGATTCTTGCCTCCCATGCAGCAGGCACCCCTGTTTGGTTTCAGGCCCACATGGCCCCACATCCACCTGTGTGGAATGAAACCATGTCAAAACTAATGATGCACAACTATGGAGACTGCTCTGGGCCCTCCCCTCTTCTCCCTCTCTCACAAACAATAAAATACATCTTTTTTTAAAGATTAAAAAAAACCAACAATTTATTAAAATTGTGGGGTTTATTTTTTTACTTTTCTTTTTAAAAAATACTTTATTGTTTGAGAGAAGGGGGAGGGCCCAGAGTAGTCTCCATAGTTGTACATCATTAGTTGTGACATTGTTTCATTCCACACAGGTGGATGTGGGGCCACGCAGGGCAGGAACCGAACTGGGGGAGGTAAGAACCTTCACTACCAAGCCATCCCAGCAGTTACTAGCTGTGCCACAGTTCACCAGATGGGTTTGCATGGGCCAGGAGGATCAGGATTTGATCCCAGGACCTTGTGGCTGCAAGGCAAGCACTCAAACTGTTGAGCTATCCTGCCATCCCTGGACTCCTTACCAGTAAAGCTTAATTTTTGCTGCTTTCAATTTCTTCATTATTGCTCTTCCAGCTTAGTAATGTTGCAATCCTGTTACTCTATATCAATGTCCAGTGAACAGGACCACCGAAGATAAGCAGCATTCCTTTGTTTCTTTCTCTTTTCTAGTTAATAAGAAGAATCTATTAAAATGTTGTTTTTTCTTTAATACACTGTGGTGGAGTAGAGTGGTGAGAAAAATTCAAGTGAAAAATGCCCACTAAAGTGAGAAAAGACTTTCCTTTTCCTATTGAATTATCTGGGTACCTTTGTGAAAACCAATTGACCAAAATGAAAAAAAAAAAAAAAAAGTGGGGATCTATTTGTTTACTGTTTATTTTATACCATTCATCTATGTCTTATCTTTTACCAATATTACATTGTCCTAGTTACTGTAAATGTATGTAATCTTTTTTTAAATTTTATTCAAATACTAGTCTAATCACACAAGGTCCAAGAACATTCAAATAATAAACCCAAAAGAAACAGATGTTCAAGATTGGTCTTCAAACACTATAGCCGGTGCTGCCAGGCTTGCCTGTGATTTCATTGACTTAAAACTAACATCCACACTGCAGTGGCCACCAAACTATTTAGCAGAGCATCCTTAACTGTGAGCTGTTTGAAGCTACCAGTTTGAGCACTCCTGACTTTTAACCTTCAAGCTCTGAATAGCTGCAGGGATCTTAGCAGGGGTTGGAGGAAATAGCTCAACCTTGGCATAGGGCCAGAATGTGGCAAATAGAGGCTTCAAGTCACGGCAGCTTTTACCAGTGCCTGGGCCTTCTTTGCAAGGTTAGGAACACATTGGGCCGTGGTTCTACGATGGGACGTTCAGGGCCTCAAACAGCCAGCTGAATGTCTGTAGTTAAATCTTAAAGTCAGGGAGTGTAAATCTTCCAACCCAGTTCTTTTTCAAATTTGTTTGGCTATTACACATCTTTTGCATTTCTATACAAATTTTGGAATCAGTTTGTCAATGTCTACAAAACCCAGCAGGGATTTTAGAAGGGAATGAAAAGAATTGGTAGGACCATTTGGGGAGACTTGAGCTCTAATAACATTTAGTCTTTTGATCCGTGAGTACAGTATATCTCTCCATTGATTTCATCTTAATTTCTCTGTGATGTTTTGTAGTTTTCAGTAAACTTAATTTTTCACATATATTGTTAAAATTATCTTTAATAATTTCATGATTTTAATGAAATTGTAAAGTATATTGCTTTTTAAATATCAGTTTCCCATTTTTAATTTTAGGATGCAGAAATACTATTGATTTTTGTATCAACTGTTTCCTGCAACCTTGCTAATCTCACTTATTCTAGTGTTTTCTTTTGGGTGGTGGTGGTGGTAGATTTCTTAGGATTCTGTCTTCCATTTTTTTTTTTTTTTGACAGAGACAGAGACAGAGAGAAGGGAGAAGGGCCCAGAACAGTCTCCATAGTTGCACATTACAGTGTTCCCTCGCCACTTCGCGCTTCATGTTTTGCGGCTTCAGTGCTTCGCAGGTTTTCCCAAAATATTATCGCACTGTGCCTGGCACCCTGCAGGTGCTCAGGGAACACATGTGATTAAGTGGACGTGCTGGGCTCCCAGTATTAGACCAGATGGAGCCTGAGAGCACAGAATCTCAACACGTTGGACTGGCTAGAGCAGCCCCAAGGCAGAAAGCAGGGACTAGAGATCCAGTAAGATGGTCGAGGGGCAGTGGGTGGGAGAAGAAGCGGGCCCAGGAGCCTGCCTTTGAGGACAGACCGGGTGGGGGTGGGGGTGGGGTCT
>PVKE010001323.1:0-72929 GCA_004027555.1 Craseonycteris thonglongyai
GAGTCAACTCATCTCTTTGTTTGACATGCAGGGATCCTTCTCTCTCGCGCATCCACATGAAACAACGCTCCTTTCCGCCATGTGGCTGCCGACATGGTTGTATTTTTTTCATTTTTATTTTTTGATGAATATTTTGGGGAAACCCACGAAGCACTGAAGCCGCAAAACATGAAGCGCGAAGTGGCGAGGGAACACTGTATACAGTAGACTCTTGAACAACATGGCTGTTAGGGGTGTCAACACCCACACAGCCAACAATCCAGATAACTTTTGACTCCCCTAAAACTTTAGTAATAGCCTGTTAACCGGAAGCCTTATGGATAGTAGTTAACACATGTGTTGTATGTTATATGTGTTATATACTGTATTCTTACAATAAAGTATGCTAGAGAAAATAAAATTAAATTCATAAGGAAAATACATTTACTGTATTGAAAAAAAAATGCATATATGTGGCTCCATGCAGTTTAAACCTGTGTTCAAGGGTCAACTATATCCATAGAAGAATATACAGTGTGCTTATTACATAAATATATATACCGGTAGTACGTATATATCCTCTGTGTGTGCATGCACGTGTGCATGTGCATGAGAGCACTGTGGTGACGCGCTTGTGGCATCCGCTTGAGAACTGGCGTGCAGATGTGACACTTGCACACCTAGCACTTTTCCCTTGTGAGTCTCCATGCCTGTGTGTGTTCTGGACAGATTGCTGAACTCAGCAGCCCTCAGTCCCAACCTTGCTTTGGGAGAATTTGGTCTCAGAGACCAACGTCCTACCCTGCTCCTTGGAGATCCCCAGCCTCCCCCATGCTCGCCTTGGAGATTTGCCTCCAAATAAATACAGAGCTGGTATGCATGGTGTTAGTGTCCCAGCCCTGTGCCTTCTTTTTTTAAGGGCCTCTCGACATATTTATCCAGAAATGGATTCTTTTTCTATGTCAAACTTGTTCATTTAAGTGGAAATTAATTGCTTTTCTTGAAGATTTCTTTAAAAATTGGTTTTAAATGAGTGCATTAGGCAGTCACATTTATTATTCATTGGTTTCCTTCCCCATTTGGCCCCTGTGCCCCAAGTTCCTGGAGAGGACAGCTCAGAGCAGAGATAATTTAATAAGGGAGGCCATTAATTAGAGATGGGAAGATGGGGAGGGGGGTCCTCTCAGGGGAGCAGGTTTCGCAGCTTCTGTGGCCTCAGCAGAGTGGGGTGGGGTCTGGGCCAGTGGAGCTCAGGATTCAGTGGGGACCATGAGCTGTGGATGGCATTACCTTGGTTTCCCACCCAGCGGCCCCTGAGGTCGGTCTCCCTACTGTCCTTGCAGGCCACCCTGGATCTGGCTAAAATAAAGCCTTCATCTTATTCTTCCCCTTCTGGACACCACAGCCTCCTACCCCCTTAGTCTCATCACCAAAGGCTCCTGAGGATTTGGTCTTAACTTCAGTCTCTTCCTGACTCCCTCTCCCAACCCGCCCTATCTCTGACACTTCCTAGCTTTGCCTGCCTTCCCCTCCCCATGCCAGGTTCACACCTGCCCAAGCCTCTTCCAGGTAAATGGACGCCAAGTGTGTGTTCAACTAAAGGCACCCAGTGCACCTTCAGGCTGTTTCTAGCCTTTTGTTAGTACTCAGAACAGGTGCAACTCATATAAAATGACTAAAATTACAAAGCAAAAACAGGAGGAAAAGAAAATTTCTGTCTCACTTGCTCATACCCAAATTCGTTAAAGCAGCCAAATTGTTAAAACCCCATCTAAAAAGTTGCTAGACAGTTCAGCAATGCACCAGAGTGATCAATGAGTGGAAAAAAAGTGATGGAGAATATTCATCTGAGGCTAGTTTTCATCGTTGTGATAGAATTCGCGGGTGTTTGGATCAAATTGCTTTTAAACAAATTGTTTTCGATCGAAATAACTCCCTGTCTTCCCAAAGGACTCGCCCTGCCATGCCGCTGGCCCCGCACCCACCCCACGCTGGGCTTGCCAGCCCCAGTTCACGAAGCTGGCTGTGTGGCATATGGGGGTCCAGCAGGGCTGGGTCTGCAGGCTCCAACTTAGCCTCTACCGCTGCCTCCTCTGCCTCTTCCAGACACAGAGCAACTGAAACATCAAATGTCCAAGGTCCCGTTTATTTCCGGCAACCCATAAAGAAAAGGTGTGAATAAAAATAAACAGATCCATGCACTCAACTCCTTGGGGGTGGGGAAGGTAGGGGTGCAGAGAGAGGGAGGGAGAATGGGTGGGCAGCAGAGGGAGGAAAGGACTAGACCGAGACCGGGAAAGAGCGGGAGAGTCAGATCAATAAAAAGACAGGGACATCAATAAAAAGGCAGAACAGCAAAGAACTGGAGTATCAAAATCAGATCAATAAAGGAGAAGAGACAACATTGAGAAAATGCACCGATCGAAATACGGAGGCAGAGAATGAAAGCTGGGCCAAAAGTGACGAGGGAAAGAAAGGGGCAGGAGGGGGGAGGGGTCGGCATGACACACAGATCAACTTGAAGGGACACAGGCAGAATACAGAGGGCCTCCAGTGGCCCTCAGGTGGCAGCCCCTAGGGATCCCCAGCAGTGCTGATGACATGGAAGAGGGTGACATTGTAGAGCACCTGGTGGCCGTTGTTCCAGGTGTAGAGGGCCCGCTCCCGGGGGTTGTAATCCAGCATGGAGATGTGGGAGTACTGATTGTGGAAGGGCACGTCCGTGTACTCGTAGCTGGACGTGTTGGTGAAGTAAGCGAAATACACCTTGGCCCCAGCCAGGTGGGAGTTGGTCACGTAGAGCACGCCACAGATCATGAAGGCCTCGCCAGCACTCCGCTTGGGGTAGCCGGTGTCCCAGGACCGCACGACCTCGAGGGTGTGTGGGTCCAGCCGGCTGACCACAATGTTGCCTGCGTTCTGGTTGGTGGTGTACACAGCCCAGAGCCCGCTCTCATCCACCATGAAATCCATGTCGGAGAAGCCACCCCACGAATAGGGGAAGGTGTTGTTGTACCCAGCCCCCGGGAGGCTCCTCTGCACCAGCACGGAGCGCGAGCGGAAGTGGTACTTGACCACCACATTGCTCTGGTACTTGTTGTAGAACAGGGAGCCGTTGTACACCACGTGGCCTGTGCCCGCCCACGGCTGGGGCAGGAGGTGCTGGATAAAGTTCTGGCCTTTGATAAAGTCTCCCAGAGTGCGGAACTCCAGGACGCGCCGTCCCTTGTAATAGCCATCCATGTACCAGACCTAAGAGAGAGCCACTGGTCACTGTGGGGCCACCGCCAATGACCTAAAGGCTCCCAGCAACCACCCGGGAATCGACCGTGGTCATTTGGGATCAAAAGTCACTAAGTGGTCATTAGTCAGTCATGGGATTACCAGTGACCACTCATGACTGATCGCAGTCTCAGTGACTGGGATCATTTGGTCAGGGAGTGATCTTGAACACACGCTAAGTGGACAATGCTTGATCCTCAAAGGTCAGGGGAAATTGCAGTTCCTGGGGACTCATTGGACCCAGGAAGTCACTGACCATTGGCTAGTGGTCATTGGATAGCCACTAGGTAGTTAGAGGTCACTTAAATTCATTGCCTAGGTAACCCCTGTAACCACGAGATGACCAAGCCTGTAACCATCATCATTGCTTATCATCACCATGTTTATTAGCATTTGTGAGTGCCCGTACTAAGGCTGGTTATTGGGCTAAGCATCTTAAAAACTTTAATGCCAATATTATCATGACCTTTCTGAAGATAAGGAAATTGAGTCTCCAAGACACTGAAGACCTTGAACAGTTAAGAATTGGTGGAACTGAGATGCAAATCCAAGTCTGATTTCCAAACTCAAGCTCTTTACCACCTTGTTGAACCACCATAATCCTTGGGAGACCAATGGTCATGGTGAGGATAGCAGTTACTAGGATAGTCACTGGCAGTTCATGGGTGGTTCCTATGGGTCAGAGGTGATGGGCAATCGTGAACATGGAGGCCACTGGAATTTCAAAGGTCATCGAGCAGTGCTGGAGGGGCACCTCTAGTCCTTGTGAAGGCACTGGTTACTAGGCAGTAACTCAGAGGTCAGGGGTCACTGGGAGCTGGTCAGCAGTATTAGTAACATTAGTCTACAGTCACTGGAGGCCAATAGACTTGGGGATTTACAGAGCTGGAAGGTCCTTGGTCCAAGGGCCCTGGAGATCCCCAAACACTTTGAGCTACAAGAGAATCATTGGTATGAAATCACTGGGCACCTAGGGGTAGCCACAGGCTATGTCCCTCCCAGGCTCTGACCCCTGTGATGGGCACAGTCACTCACCCGGCTGTCCGCACTGGGGGCCATCGTGTCGGTCATCCAGGAGCCGAAGCGGGACCCCATGGCCCGAATGGTGATGGGGTTACTGACCCCAGTCAGCTTCCCACAGCCTGGGAGGCAGGAACAGGGAGAGTGAGGGGTGGGGGTGGGGAGGGCCCAAGGGAGGCAGGGCACAGATGTGGGACTGAGGAGAGTTGGGACCAGCTGAGAGAGGATCCAGAGATCTGGTGCCAAGATGGGGTGAAGCTGGGGGTAAGGAGCCGGAAGTCAAGGGTCAGGGCCATTTTTAGCTTTGTGGTCTATTTTGGCCTTGGGTAAAGAGGTCAAGGGTCAAAGTTTAGAAGGTTGAGATCAGCTAAAAAGTTTTTGCACAGCAAACAAAACCATCAACAAGACAAACTGAATGGAAGAAGATATTCGCCAGTGATAGAAATTAGAGGTCAAAACCGTGTCTAGCTCCTGCACACTCAGGTGGTGGTGGGGTTGAGCATGAAAGTCAGGGGCCAGGGGTCAAGGTCAAGGGTCAAGGCCTACCCAGCTTCTGGGCACAGGCGTGGAGCCGGGCCTCCAGAGCCATCACTCGCTGCTGCAGATCCTCGTACCCATAGGCACCCATCTCGTCCTGGATGGCTGCCAGGCCGCTGGACAGATTCCTCACCTCCTCCCGGAGGCGCACAGTGGTCCGCGTGTCTGCCTTATACTGCTCCAGGACTGAGCTCAGGGGCGAGAGCTCCGCCATCCTGTCCTTCAGCTCCTGCCCACCAAGATGGAGCTGACGCCGGGCCACACTCCTGACCTTGGACCCAGACATCCCAACCCTGTACCTATAACCTCACCCCTTAGCTTTCATGTATACCTGGCCCTTGACATTCGGCCTATATTGGACCCTAGCTCCCAGCCAACCATCAATCTTCCTACATGCAACCACACTCTCAGAACTGATGGACGCCATTCCCAATTCTTCCCTTGACCCCTGACCTGAACCCAGAAGAACCCACCTGGAAGCTCTTGGCCGAGAGGGACCCATCGGCCGCCCGGAGCCGCGCATCCAGGCTCCGCATGAGGGTCTCCATGCTGCGCACGTATTGGAGGTCACGGTACGTCCGCAACTCAAGGACCTCCATGGACTGGGAGACGTTCTGGACCTAGGAACTGGGAAGGTTAGAGACAGCCAGACTCCTGCCCCGACTCCTGCCCCAAAGATGCCACAGACAAGACCCAGCAAACACCCAACCAGCCATCTCTCCTGATCTTACCCGCAGCCTCCCAGGGGCATGCCCGATCCATCCATTGGCCCTGCATGGAACAGCCATCATCACCTGCTCCTCTCTCCCCACCTCCCTGGCCTCCTGCTCCCACCCTAGACCCCAATAGTCAGTGCTCCACACAGCAGTCAGAAGGGAGCTTCTCAAAAGGAAGATTGGATCACCTCCTTCCCCTGTAGACCCTGTGGGCTGGTCCTGCCCCCTCGCCTGCCTCCTCTCCACGTTCATCCACTCTAACCACAAGCCCCCTTTGTTCTCACGGACTCGAGGCTCCTCCCCTCCTCAATATCTTTGCACTTGCAGGTCCACTGTCTAAGCACACTGTCCCCCCTCATCTTCCTGCGGCTGGTTCCATCTCGTCCTTCCGGTCTCAACTCCAGCATCACCTCCTCAGTGGCCTTCCCCGAGCACCCCGTCTCAAGTAGCTGCTCACCCCCTCTCCCCTTATCCAGTTGTTCTCTTCCCAGCTGTGACGATTATCATGAGCAGCCTTACTCATCTGCCACCTTCAGGTGGCATCCTCAGAGGCAGGCCCTGTATCTAGCACATCCACGGCTGACTCCCCAGGGCCCGGCATTGATTCTAAGCAGATGCTTAATACAGAGGGTGCCAAAAAATGTATACACAATTTAAGCAAAGAAAAACTGTATTAAAGTTGTAATAATATATACAGCTAACAAAAGATGAATACAAGTCATGTTTGACTTCTGCAATTACAAGAGGTGCTCAAAGAGGTTACCATCAGCGTCCAGACACTTCTTTTTTTTCTTTTTTTTAAGATTTATTTTGTTTTTGACAGAGACAGAGAGAGACAGAGAAGGGGGAGGGCCCAGAGCAGTCTCCATAGTTGTACATTATCAGTTTTTTTTTTTACATGGTTTCATTCCACATAGGTGGGCGGGGGCCACACAGACGGGAACTGGGCTGGGGGCCTCCAGCATGGGAGGCACGCCCCCTTGAGTCAGAAACTGAAACCAGTGGCAAGAACCAAACTGGAGGCCTCCCACATGGGAAGCACACCCCCAGTTCAGCATATGGGTCTGCATGAGCCAGGGCCAGGATTCCATCCTTGGTCCCTGGGGTTACAAAGTGAGCACTTAACCCACTGAGCCATCCCGGCTTCCCCAGACACTTCTGATTACAGCAAATACTGCTTGAACAACCCTGACCAAAGTGTCCACCTCTATCACTATGCATCCATTTCCATTTACCATGCATCTCAAACTTGTCACGAACGCATGCAGTTGTTAAGCACGTTGGAGGTTCTGTTGTATACTCACACCTCCATTGTTGTTGTACTTCCACAAAGTTCTTGAATTTCAAATGCCACTTCAAAATGGTCTTGTGCTCCTCCAAATGCTTTCTCCATTTTCTTTCACTGTCCTTCCTGTTATATGGTGACACTAGCACTCACTTGATTAATGTCATCTTTTGTATAATACTATACATTGCTACCATAATTCAAATCAACTTCAAAAATAATACATAGATAACATCTCTTAAAATGTGTATTCATTTTTTGGCACCCCTGTAAATACGAGGGCTGTCCAGAAAGTATCCAGCCATGTAATATGAAAAATAGAGGCATTTATGGCTGGACTTTTTCTGGACAGCCCTTGTATTTTTCTGGTAAATGAGTAAAGTGAAATTCCTTAGCCCTGGCCTAATCTAACCCCAACTTCCACCTCCACCAGGGTAAAGTAAGCTGCACCCACCTGGCCAAGGTGACCCCACCTAGCTAAGGTGAACTCAAAGACAACACTGGATGCTTGTCAAAATACACCGACTTTCCACACTTGGAAACTGTCAGAAACCCAACAGCGGTTGCCAAGATAGCTCAGCAAATTGAGTGCTTGCTTTGCAACTGCGAGGTCTGGGGATCGAATCCTGGTCCTGGCCCATGAAAACCCATATGCTGAAAACTGCAGCACAACTGGTGACCACCAGGATGGTGGCGAAGGTGCTTGCCTCCCATGTGGGGAGGCCCTCAGTTCAGTTCCACCCCACACAGCCCACACCCACCTGTGTAGAATGAAACTGTGTCACAACTAATGATGTGCAAATGTGGAGACTGCTTTGAGCCCTCCCCCCAACACACACACACACACACACACACCTTCTATCAAACAATAAAAATAAATTTAAAAAAAAGAAAAAGAAACTTAACAGCCTGATCCCACCCTGGCCACCACAGGGTGTTTTGTAGTCATGGCCCACACTGTTGGGGAAAGCAGCTCTGGGGTGTGGGTAGGGCAGGGTCCCGTGGAGTTAGCAGGTGGGAGACTCCTGTACCGAGAAGGGTCTCCTCTCTGCCAAGCCTCAGATTCCTCCTTTGCAGAGTGGTGGTGGGAGGTAGGTGGCCACTGTCAACACCCACATCAAAGCTGTCTAATGGGCAGTCAGCTGGGCAGTGGCAGGGGACAGCCATCAATCTAGAAAGGGCACCAAGACATCCTTGGGGATGCACTGAATGGCTACTGAACATGATCAGAAAGGGAAGGAATCTTTATATGAGCCTCCTGGGAGGGAGGGTGCGAGCCCTCCCCCAGGTTTGCAAAGCACGTTCTTAGCAGGTGAATCTGGTAAACTGGAGGGCTGACGGGGCGTGCACCACGGGGCCAGAGCTCACACACTCAGGAACCACAGACGCTGCCACGGTGGTCCTCTTCCTCCACATGCCCACACTGCTCAGCTTCTCCTCCCAAGGAGCACTGAGCAGCTATTAAGTAAGATACCCACCTGGAGGGAAGGCAGATTATCTGCCAGCTCTGAATAACCCGCATCCAGGTGGCCCTGGCCTACCTGGATGCGGGCAGAGGGCAGGACGGGGACTGTGAGATTTCTGCAGCTTCCCCAAGGAAGCTAGACGTTCCTTACCTTCTCCATCAGCTGCCGCAGCTCCCGACTCCTGCCATCTCGGGAGCAGGTGCTCTGTGCGGGTATCACGGCCGTGCAGATGCATTTCCCATCGGGGGCCTGTGCCGATGTGTACAGCTGCCAGCCTTCCTCTGGGCTTTGGAAGAGGGTCTGTGGGGAGGTCGGGGTCAGAGAGTGGGCACCCAATGGCGGACTCACACATCCCCACTGGGGGAGAATGGGGGCCAGGAAAGCAACAGATGCCCTTTGCCGAACCCAGGAATGTGCCGGACCATGTGCTGAGCGCCTGATGCATGGAACTCCATTTTATAGACAAGACGGAGGTGCAAGGGCTTAAGGAACACAGCAAGGAATTGTGGGGTTTGAGCTCTTCCACAAGACAGAAATTTCTTCTCTCACACCCATTTGCCCACACACAACACTACCGCCATAACCAGCATTAGAAATAGACCTGCTCATACTGACACCCAAACCTGCTTTCCCAGCCCAAGGTGGCACATAAGCTCTGGATATACCTCAGGCCACTAAGCACAACCCTGCTGTTGTCCCCTCCCCACCTCTACCTCTGCTCCTGAGGAGCCCAAGCAAGGTAATGGCCCGAGGGTGACAATCCTCACAGAAAACTCCAGGCCCTGGAATAGAAGACATCACCTTCCGACTCCTCCTCAATTAAACTTCAAGTTCATCTCACTGGGATGACTCGGGGATCAATCATGGCTGTTTCCCAAGCCACGCTCCTTGGAGCACTGGCCATCCTACCAGGCACGCTGGGAAAAGGGGCCTCTGAGGTCAGATAAGTTTGTGCCTTGTTCAAGAAGCACTGACTGCCATGGATGGGACATGCTGACCCCTGGGTCAGGCACCCTTGAGCTTTCCCGGAACATACTAGAGTCGGTCACAAGTCCCAGTCTTTTTGTTTTCATCAGGGCACGATGGTCTCATCTGAGCCACAAGTGCAGCTTCTACTGTTGCATCACACTCTGTTCCAGATGTTGACAACACAGCAGTGAACAAACACACAGACAAAAGGCTCTTCTAGGAGCTCACACTGGAGAGTCAGAGAGAAACCAGTAAGTGCGCATCACATATGTGAAGGGTGGTGAGCACCACAGACAGAAATAACACAGGGACGGAGTGATGGGGGCACTGGGCTGGGGTGTCAGGATAGCCTGGGAAAGCCACCATGAGAAGACACATTTGAGTCGAGACCTGGAGGTGAGGGAGGAGCCATGAGTACATCTGGGGAAGGGCGTCCCAGGCACAGAGAACAGGTCAAAGGCCCGGAGGCAGGATCATGCCTGCCCTGAGCAAAGGGGTAAGTGGAGGGGGCAGGGAGGTGCGGGCAGGAAGGAGACAGGGCAGCATGTTCAGGGCCTGCAGGCAGTGGGGAGGAGGTGGGAGCCATGGAGGGTTCTGCACAGAGGACGGAGAGGATCTGACTCAAGTGCTCACAGGTGCCCTCTGGCTGCTGTGAGGGGAATCGACTCGGTGGGGAGCAAGCAACGATGGACGGTGGCCACAGAGGTGGGATGTGAAAGACTCCTGTCCTAACCAGGATGCATTCCTACAGCCATGGAAGACATTCTGGTAAAACCCTAGTGTTTTACAGAGAAACGAAGCCCTCATGATGGATCATTTGCCAGCCGTTCCCATGGGTCTTAGCAGAGATAAGCCAGGTGCTGAGTTATGACCAATCCCGGAGTCTCCAGCTATTATAAGCCCACCTTTTCCTCTCCCACTCAATAAAATCTTTTTTAAGCTTATTGGAATGTGAGGGAGGGATATAATTACACAGATGAGCTTGACTCCTCACTAATTTATAAGAAAAACAAACCATTTATAAACACCATCTGAAACAACTGTAGTCATTCTTTGTATCCTATGTGCACCCTTTCAAAGATGGAGGACCCTTCTCTATGAGTGCACGTCTCCCCTGTGCAGGAATGAAGGTGCTCACCTTCCCAGCCTTCCTTGCATGCAGGTGTAATTTAAGCAGAGCTGAGCCCCACGCCTCCCCAGTCTTGTCACGGAAGTGTTCAGGGTCCCTCATGCCAGGGGCTTTCTCGGGCGGCCCGACGCCCTCTGCCTTTGACTAGGTGGGCAAAAGGCACTCCTGCAGTCCCCATCCGTGCCTCACAGGAGTGAGGGATAAGTACCAACCTCCGGCTTCTCCGGCACTTTGCACAGTTTCCCCAGGGAGCCCACAGGGCCCTGGGCTCAGGCACCTCCAGCAGCACATGGCTCGTTAGCTCGCCCTGCGTGGGTTTCCTCCACTTCGCATCTCACTGGTTCCTCCTGGGATCACCTCCCAAGTGAGTATTTGTACTCAACTGCTCTCCTCCAGCTTTGCATCTGTGGGAGCCCCACTCAAGAAAAGAAGAGTACCCCAAGACAAGAAGGGCACCCCAAGATAAGAAAGGTGACCCAAGAAGGGTGCCCCAAGACAAGAAGGGCGCCCCAAGACAAGAAGGGCACCCCAAGACAAGAGAGGTGACCCAAGATAAGAAGGGTGACCCAAGACAGGAGGGGTAATCTAAGACAAGAGGGGTGACCCAAGACAAGAAGGGCACCCAAGACAAGAAGGGTGACCTAAGACAAGAGGGGCACCCCAAGACAAAGGGGTAATCTAAGACAAGAGGGGTGACCCAAGAAAGCTTCCCCTTGGTTCTGGGAGAACACAGAACTAGCTTTGCCTTCCTTCATGACAAATCTAGTTCTTTTTATTTATTTTTTTTTTTTTTTCTGGTTCTGGCTCTTTCTCATTCTGTTTTTTGTTTGTTTGTTTGTTTGTTTTTTTAAGATTTATTTTTATTGTTTTTGACAGAGAGAGAGATACAGAGACAGAGACAGAGAGAAAGGGGAGGGTCCAGAACAGTCTCCATAGTTGCACATCATTTGTTTTTCCACATAGTTTCATTCCACAGGTGGGAGTGGGGCTGCACAGGACAGGAACTGGGCCTGGGTCTCACCCCGGTGAGAACTGATCTGGGGGAGCTCCCCAGTTCAGCATATGGGTCCGCACGGGCTGGGGCCAGGATTCGATCCTCGGTCCCTGGGGCTGCAAAGTGAGCGCTTAACCCACTGAGCCATCCCGGCTTCCCCAAATCTAGTTCTTAAAAAAAAACAACTGAACATAACTTCAAGCACCCCCATTCATGTTCCCCTGGCTCTGATCCCCAAGCAATTTGGATGGAACTCCCTGAGAATTCTCATTTGTGTAGAGACAAAGCAGCCCTGCTCAATATAATTAACATCTCCTAGCCTGTCCTTTGAAGCAAACAATCTACTTTCTCTCAACAGTTGAAATACTGAATTGCACAGAAGCAAGATTTAAGTGGCAAGGAGCGGGGCCTCCACAGCGTTCCTAAAATAATTGTCTGTGTTGGGCACACCTTACTGGAGTGCTCTCTGCAGCAGAGTAATTAAATGCCTGGGGTTTGGCTGCCAACTCTCAGCATGGCAGAGAGCCTGAATTTTGCTCTTCGTCAGGTTCAAGATCAAACACAGGGGAAGCTGCGATGGCTCAGCAGGTTAAGCGCTCGCCTTGCGGCTCCAGGGTCCAAGGATCAAGTCCCGGCCTCAGCCTGTGAGGACCCATATGCTGAACTGGGGTGTGCTTCCCATGTGGGAGGCCCCCAATTCAGCCCCCAGTTCACATGGGTATGCCTCCCATATGGGAGGCCCCCTGGCCTGGTTCCCACCCTGCATCCCCCACTCCCCACCACCACCACCACCACCACCACCTGTGTAAGATGAAACTGTTGAAAACTGATGATGTAAAACTATGGGGGCTGCTCTGCGCCCACCCCCTTCTCTCTCTCTCTGTCTCTGTCAAAAACAATAAAACAAATCTTAAAAAAAAAAGATCAAATACACAGGCAAGTTCATGTCGATTGGAACCGCTGGAATGTCCTGGAAGGCTCAGTGTTTGAGAATCCAAATGCCTTCTCTTCCAGACTGGACTTGTAACTAAAGTCATGAACTCCTGGAGATCATGGCCCTAGGGACAGAGGATGGCCTAAATATACTAAGGGAAATGCTACAAAAGGTATGAGGGCCCAGGAGCAAGCCAGGTGGACACCTCCGATGGGGTGGCCTGTCTCACCTCAGATGCCACCAATGTGCCCGAGAAGCCCCTTGGCTCAGCTGCTGGTTCCAAGTTTAATGTTCCTGCTAATGGGCTCTAAGAGGGTAAACTGCACACTCAGTGGCAGCTCCTCAAATTGTTTTCCTGGCTGAGGTTTTTTCAAATACTTTTGCTGAGGCTACTGCCCCAATTAAGCCAATGTCTCTGTAACAGATCCAGGATTGAATGGGTACGAAAAATGCAGGAAAAACGTTTTCACTGTCACACCTGAGGTCATCATCTGAGCATACAGCTCCGCTACCTCTGTCTTGATTTAAAAACAATTCCTGGTCCTTCCAGGGCCAAGAGCCCAGGGGCAGCCAGCCAGCCAGCACTGGCTACAGGGGATTAGCCCACAGGAACAGAGCAAGCAGCTGCCTCTTAATAAGACAAGGATATTATTGCATTTGAGGCTGGACAATTTAATCAAGAAGCAGAGTAGCTTGGGGTTTATATATTTACTTGTACCCTGCCTTGTTCCAGAGAAGACTCCAAGTGGTTTACAAGGATATGTAAAATACCACACGATAGCTCCAATTAAATAGAAGACTCAGAATTCAATGCTTCTGGAGGGCAGGCTGCCAATCCAGAGCCAAAGCTTTAAGGTTTCTGCATTTGCATTTAACCCAGCCAATCTGAGTTTAGGAATTCGGCCCAGGGAAATCATGTGAACAAGCACCCAATTGCTACAAGGATGCTGTTTAAAATTTGGCAACTGAAATTTTTCCTCATGTTGTCTCACGAGAGTGGGATTAATTTTAAAACTTAAGGGGAAAGCTGGGATGGTTCAGCGGGTTAAACGCTCGCTTTGCAGCCCCGGGGACCAAGGACCAAGTCCCAGTCCTGGCCCATGGGGAGCCATATGCTGAACTGGGGTGTGCTTCCCACACAGGAGGCCCCCAGTTCAGCTCTTGCCCCCCAGTTGGGCCCCTGGCTCAAGGGGGCATGCCTCCCATACAGGAGGCCCCCAACCCAGTTCCTGCCCTGTGCAGCCCCCACCCACCTGTGTGGAACAAAACCATGTTGAAAAACTGATGACGTACAACTATGGAGACTGCACTGGGCCCTCCCCCTTCTCTCTTGCCTCTGTCTCTGTCAAAAACAAAATAAATCTTAAAAATAAATACTTAAGGTGCATCCACAGGAGGGAATACTATGCAGTCATTAAAATTTGGGATTAGTGGAAGCCAGGATGGCTCAGTGGGTTAAGTGCTCGCTTTGCAGCCCCGGGGATCGAGGATCAAATCCAAGCCCTGGCCCATGTGGACCCATATGCTGAACTGGGGTGTGTTTCCCATGCAGGAGGCCCCCAGCCCAGTTTCTGCCCTGCTCGGCCCCCGCCCACCTGTGTGGAATGAAACCATGTCAAAAAACTGATGACGTACAACCATAGAGACTGCTCTAGGCCCTCCCCCTTCTCTCTGTCTCTCTCTGTCTCTGTCAAAAACAAAGTAAATCTTTAAAAAAATAAAATTGGAGATTAGTGGAGATTTTTATTGCTATCTTCAAAGATTTTCTAAGTTTTCTACAATTAATGCACATTGGTCTTGTAAAGAATTTTGTCAATCCTTTATACATTTTTTTCCCCTATGGAGAAAAGGAAGAAAAACAAAAGTGGGGGCATAGGGCCAGAAATGAGGCTAAGAAAACTCATCCCTTAAAAACCCAAACAACCAGCATATGGTTGGGCCATAAATTTGGCTCTAAACTCCTTAGCAGCCAACTCAAAAAGGGAAAGCTGGCCATTTGTGCAGTTCCCAGCATCCTGAAACAAGCATGTCAGATGCTCAGGAGAAAGTGTATTTTTGGTACCCAGAACAGATAAGCATCTCTCCCACGGCCCTCCCAGAAAAGGAATCCATGTGATGTCACCAGCACCTTTCCAAACAACATCCTTACGATAAAAACAACTCACTCTTCTGAATGTCTCTTATTCCACTCAGATGGTAAAGTAAGTAAGAGCCAGATGGTTAAGAGCAGTGTCCTGGGGTCAAGGCTGCCTGGGTTTATGTCCTGGCTCAGCCAGTCACTTGCTGTGTTACCTGGGCAAGCCAGTTAACCTCTCTGGGCTACCATTTCCTCGTTTATAAAATGGACTTGATAACTGTACTTCCACACAGAGTTTCTGGGAAGCTTGAATGCGTTAACACTATATGTACGAGCAATCAGAACAGTTATCAGCGGGTAGTAAATGCTACAGAAGTGTTTGTAATTATTATTACTATTATAACCCTCATGACACTCTAAAGCCAATTCAGTAACTTCCTGAAGTCAAAATGGTTTGAGCTGGAAGTAACTGACTGGAGACAGTCTGGAAGAACTGACAGCAGTCCTGTGGACTGGGGGCTGAGGCTGCAGAATGAGGCGGAATAACAGACAGTCCAATGGCGGAGGGGAGTGAGCGAGAGTCGAGCCCCGTGGAGGATGGGCAGAGATGCTTGCAGCATCCTGGTTCGGAGGCTTCTGGTCCTAGGGCATCTCCTTTACATACGTGGCAGAGGCGAGTCCCGTGTCGTATTAACTAGCCTCACACTGCTGTCTCTCTCTGGCCCATCTTCTAGTCGTCCTACCCTTCCTGGAACACACCATACTTTTCCCACCTACCGGCCTCTGCACTGGCTGGACCCTCTGCCAACAACGCTCTCACTCCATCTCCCAGCTGGGCTCACTCTGCCCAAAAGCAGCACCTGCTGCACCTGTTCCATTAACCACCTCTCAAGGAGTCCTGTGTTTTTTCTCCCCTGATACCTCTACCTGTTACCATATGCTAAGTATTGTTCTAAGCACTCTGCATATGTTAACTGATTTGATTCTCCCCACAATGTTAGGAGGCAGGCACTATCATCATCCACCTCTGAGAGGTGAGGAACTGGGCAAGAGAGGGCTCACATCTCTCGGCCAGAGCTTCACAGCCTGGAAGTGGCGGACCTGGGATTTAAACACGGACTGTCTGGCTCACAGTCTGCACACCAGGCTGCACCTCCCCTGTACTACTTCAAGCCCTGATCACAATGGCATTAGGATCTCATGGGTGTGACCCCGGGCTCAAGGCCTGCCTCTGCTCCTGGGCAGGAGATGGCATGAAAGTGGCGAGTTCTGTCTCCTTTGCTCATCACTGAGTCCCCAGGGCCTGGCCTAATGAATGTTTAGGATGCAGGATGGCTGGTGGGACAGATAGCAAATATCACACAGATCCACCATGCACTTCCCTTTCTGCCACCCAACCAGCTTCCATGTCTCCCTGGGAGGGATGGTCTGAGATCAGGCCACAGACAGGCGCCCAGCAGGCTGAGGCAGATGTAGCTTCTCAAGGACTGAGGGCATGCCAGCAGGGCTGTGATGAACGATCAGGTACATGCTTGGCTGCCATGTCTAAGCTGTGACAGGGCCAAGTCCCTTTGGAGGGCTTGAGATAATAGCAGGCTGCCCCTGCCAAATCTGGAGCTGCTGGGCAAATCCCCCCTGAGTGAAAAGCTTGACAGGCCTTAAAGAAGATGTCAGTTCCCCATGCCAAGAGAGAGAACTGGCCTCCCTCAGCCTGTTAGGCTGTGGCCGGGGAAGCACCAGAACAGGAGGCAACTGTGAGTCCATCCATCATTCACTCATTCACTCATCCCTTCATTCATTCCCAACATAGTCAACCCATCTTGCCCTGAGAGGCTATCGAGGATGGAAGATAATACAATCTCTCACCCTGTGAAGCCATCCAAGCCTCGGCAGAAGGCCCCAGGGCCCCCCTGAGCTCCAGGCCAGGCCAGTATTTATGTTCCAGCATGCCCTAGTCTCTGCCATCACAGCACTAATGTGGACCAATAATCAGTGAAACAGACTTTCTTGGGAAAGGCAGGAAGAGACATAAGTCTCTGAGTTTGACAGACTGTCCTCCCTGGAGTTCAGGGAAGGTGTGGAGGAGGGTTGTCTTGTGCAAGAATTTACAAATGTGAAGACTCAAATAAAAATCAGAAATGAAAGAGAAGTTCCCACGGACACCACAGAGATATAATGGACTGTACAAATTCAATAACCTAGAAAGGGGGTGTCAAACTCAATTAAAACACGGGCCATTTGGTGCAACAGGCAAGATTCACACGGGCCACATCCCATTTACAAACGTCACCAGAACTGAGTCAGCGCGTTTATACATACCCACAAGCCCCCAGGAAAGGCACTGGGCCATGTGTACACTTGTCTTCAGTAGTTAAAGGGTTAACAAGGGAATTGTGTGTACAGTATTGCCTCGATCTCCCCTAAGCGCTATTTTCTTCATAACAATTTTTTCTACTTTCATTTTATTGCAGAGAATCATGGGCCACAAAAAATTACCTTGGGGGCCGCCAGTTTGACACCCCTGACCTAGAAGAATGAACAAGTTCTTAGAAACATATAGACGTCATAAACTGAATCATGAAAAATTTGAAAATCTAAGCAGGCTTATCAACAGTAAGAAAAGCAAAACAGTCATCAGGAGCCTCCTCCCAGCCCTAAAGTCCAAGGCCAGACAGCTTCACTAGTGAATTCTACCTATTTAACACCTATCTTTCTCAAATTATTCCAAAAATTGAAGAAGAGGCAATGCTTTTTAACTCATTTCATGTGGCCAACATTACCCTGATATCAAAAATTGGAGAGGACAACACAGAAAAAGAAAATACAGTCGGTATGTCTGATGAATACAGATGCAAAAATCCTAAACAAAATACTAGCAAATCAAATACAACAATACATTAAAAAGATAATACATCACGATCAAGTGGGATTTATTCCAGGGATGGAAGGATGGTTCAACATATACAAATCAATCAATGAGATACACCTCATTAACAAAATACAAGATAAAATCATATGATCATATCAGTAGATGTAGAAAAAGCATGACAAGATACAACATCCATTTATGATTAAAACACTGAATAAAATGGGTACAGAAGCAAAGTACCTCAACATAATAATATAGGCCATAAGCAACAAACTGTCAGCTAATATCATACTTAATGGTGAAAAACTGGTATCTCTTCCTCTAAGATCAGGAACAAGACAAGGTTGCCCACTCTCACTACTGTTATTCAGCATAGTCCTTGAAGTCCTAGCCAGAGCCATCAGGCAAGAGAAAGAAATAAAAGATATCCAAATTGAGGAAAGGATGTAAATTTGTCACCAGATGACATGATTCTATATATAGAAAACTCTAAAGACGCCATAAAAAAAAAACTATTATAAACAACACACAAATACAGTAAAGCTGTAGAATACAAAATCAATATACAAAAATCCATTGTTTTTCTATATACTAACAATAAAATATCAGAAAAAGAAATGAAGAAAGCAATTTCAGTTGCAGTTGCAACAAAAAATATATAAAACATAGGAATAAACTTAACAAAGGAAGTGAAGGATCTCTACACTGAAAACTACAAGACATTGTTGAAGAAACTGAAGAACACACAAAGAAATAGAAAGCTATCTCATGTTTAGGGATTGGAAGAATCAACATAGTTAAAATGTTCAGATTACCCAAAGCAATATACAGATTTAATGCAATCCCCATCAAAATCACAAGGGCATTTTTCAAAGAAATAGAACAAAAAAATCATCAAATTTGTATGGAACCAAAAAAGACACTGATTAGTCAAAAGCAATCCTGAGAAAAAAGGACAAAGTTGGAGGTATCATACTTCCTGACTTCAAATTACACTACAAAGCAACAATAATCAAAAAATTATGGTATTGGCAGAAAAACAGACACACAGACCCATAGGATAGATCTAAGAGCCCAGAAATAAACCCACATGTATACAGATAACTGATTTTTGACAAAGGAGGCAAAAGCATACAATGGAGAAAAGAAAGCCTCCTCAATAAATAGAGCTAAGAGAATTGGAAAGCAACATGTAAAAGAATGAAATTAGATTGCTATTTATCACCATACACAAAATTAACTCAAAATGAACTAAAGACTTAAATATAACACCTAAATTAGGTGGACCTTGGTTTCAGAGAGGTTTATGAACTTGACCTCAAAGGCTAGGGAAGTAAAAGCAAAACCCATTCATTAATGGGACTACATTAAACTAAAAAGCCTCTGTACAGCAAAAGAAACCACCAATAAAACAAAGACAACCAACCAAATGGGAAAAGATATTTGCAAACAACAACTCCAACAGGGGGCTAATATCCAAATATAGATAAAGAATTGATGCACACACACACACAAATCCAATTAAAAAATGAGCGGAGGACCTGAACAGACACTTCTCCCAAGAAGGCATATAAACGGCTACCAGATATATGAAAAAATGCTTAATCTCCCTATTAAGAAAATGGCATTGAAAATCACAATGAGATACCACCTCACGCCTGTGAGAATGGTTATCATCACTAAGACAAGAAATGGCAAGTGCTGGAGAGGCTGTGGAGAAAAGGGAACCCTCATACACTGCTGGTGGGAATGTAAACTGGTACAACCACTATGGAAGGCTGTATGGAGATTCCTCAAAAAAGTAAGAATAGAGTTACCATATGACCCAGCACTCCCTCTTCTGGTTATCAATCCAAAAAAATGTGAAAACATTTATTCATAAAGATATATGTACCCCTATGTTCATTGCGACATTATTCAAGGTGGCCAAGACATGAAAACAACCTAATTGTCCTTCGATGGATGACTGGATAAAGATGCGGTACACATACACAATAGAGTACCACTTGGCCATAAAAAATGGATGAAATACTGCCATTTGCAATAACAGGGATGGAACTTGAGAGTATCTTGCTAAGCAAGATAATTCAAATGGAAAACAATAAGAACCATATGATTTCACTGATATGAGATCTAAAACAGAAAGCAACAAATGAACAAACTAACTCATAGACACATTCAACAGTATAGTGGTTACCAGCGGGGAAGGGGATGAAAGGAAGGATGAAGAGGATAAACAGGGTCAAAGACATAGTGACAGAGGGAGACTAGACTTTGAGTGGCAAGCATACATGCAATATACAGATGATGTATTATAGAATTGCACACTTGAAACTTATATAATGTCATTAACCAATGTCACCTCAATAAATTTAATTTTAAAAAGGAATTTACAAACACAGTCAATTCCCTCTGAGTGCGGCCCAAACTGTGTTGGAACCACCAGGGACTCCTGCAGAAAGCTCTAAGAGTAGGGTTTATGGACAGAAGTCTACATCGAGGCTGCAAGTTCTCACTCAAGAGCCACAGCAAGCTTGCTTTGACAAAGTGCAAGTCGCCCACCCCAGCACTCAATAATAATACCCTATTTGAGAAAACCCTTCTGGGAGGAACCAAACCCTCACTTGAGCCTCCTGAGTCTCACAGATGTCCTTTCAGACCCTCAACAACTCCTGAGCTCTTTATCACCCCCAGGACCTTTGAACACCCTTCCCACACCCATGGTCATTCAGGTGAGCCATGATGACAGCTTTCACCATGGTAGATGCAACAGACAAATGGGTATACTCTTGTTTTACTTTATTAAAAAATATTTTTCAATCACAGTTGCCATTCAATATCATTTTATATTTCTTTCAGGAATACAAGTAGTGGTCAGACATTTATATAACTTAAAAAGTGATCCCCTGACAAGTTTTGCACCCACCTGACACCATACAGTTATTACAATATTATTGACTATATTCTTTAAGCTGTACTTTACGTCCTCGTGACGACTTTGTAACTGCCAATTTATACTTCTTAATTCCTTCACTCTTTTCACCCTGCCTCCCAACTCCCTTCCCACCTGGCAACTATCAGTTTGTTCTCTCTATCTCTGTTTCTGTTTCGTTTGTTCACTTATTTTGTTTTTTTAGATTACATAATGGTTATTTGTCCTTTCTCCATCTGACTTATTTCACTTACCAAAATACCTTCTAGGTTTATCCATGTTGTTGCAAATGGTAATATTTTATTCTTTTCTATTACTGAGTAATATTCCATTGTAATTATATATGTGCCACTTCTTTATCTATTCATCCTTTGACTGGAGCGTTTAACCCCTTTACATTTAAAATAATTAATAGGTATGTAATTACTGCCACTTTATTGTCCCCTGATTGCTTTTGTAGTTCTCTGTTCCTTCCTTATTCTCTTGCTATATTCCCTGTATATTGATGACTTTCTGTGGTGTTGCATTTAGATTCCTTTCACTTTATTTCTTGTATCTCTCCCTTTTTTTTTTTTCAATTGTTTTTTGATAGAGAGACAGACAGACAGAGACAGACAGAGAGAATGGGGAGGGCCCAGAGCAGTCTCCATAGTTGACATTAGTTTTCCATATAGTTTCACTCCACAGGTGGGCACGGGGCTGTGCAGGGCAGGAACTGGGCCAGGAGCCTCCTACATAGGTCCCGGCAAGAACTGAACTCAGGGCACTCCCCAGTTCAGCATATGGGTCTGCATGGGCCGGGGCCAGGATTCAATCCTTGGGCTCTGGGGCTGCAAAGCAAGCTCTTAACTCGCTGAGCCATCCCAGCTTCCCTCTTGTATCTCTCTTGTAGATTTTTGGTTTGTAGTGACCATGTGATTCATATGTACCAACCTATATTTATAGCAGTCTATTTTAAGTTGATGGTTGCTTATTTTTTAACACATTCTAAAACCACTACCATTTTTACTCACTCCCTTCATGTTTATGTCATATTTTTCCGTTCTTTGGCATGTGTATGCTTGTGTATATCTCTTAGTATACTGCTGTAATTACACATGATCTTCCTATTTTTGCCTTTTAACCTTTGTACTAGCTTTAGTGCTGGCTGATCCTCTGCTCTTATTATGTGTTTGCCTTTATCAGTGAGAATTTTTTCTTTGTGATATTTTCTGATTCATATTTTTTTCCTTCTTCTTAAGAAAGTCCCTTTAAAATTTTTTGTAATACTGGTTTGGGGGTGGGTTCAGCTTTTTCTTGTCTGGGAAGCTCTTTATCTCTTCAATTTTAAATGATAACCTTGCTAGATAGAGTAGTCTTGGGTGTAGGTCCTTGCTTTTCATCACTTTGAATATTCATGCCAATCCCTCTGGCCTGCAAAGTTTCTGTGGAGAAATCAGCTGACAGTCTTATGGGAGCTCCCTGTAGGTAACTAACTGCTTTTCTTTTGCTACTTTTAAGATTCTCTGTCTTCAGCCCTTTGCATTTTAATTATGATGTGTCTTGATGCTTCCTGGGCTTGTATATCTATTTCCCAAGCCAGGTTAAGAAAGTTTTCAGTCATTATTTCTTCAAACAGGTTTTCAATCTCTTGCTCTCTCAGTTATCCTTCTGTTACCCCTGTGATGCGAATGTTAACATGCTTGATGTTGTCCCAGAAGTCCCTTAAACTTTCCTTTTTTTTTTTTTTTTAAGATTTATTTTATTCTTTTTGACAGAGAGAGATAGAAACAGAGAGAGACAGAGAGAAGGGGGAGGGCCCAGAGTAGTCTCCATAGTTGTATGTCATCCGTTTCTGACATGGTTTCATTCCACGCAGATGGGCGGGGAAGGAACCATGCCAGGGAACTCCTACATGAGAGGCACGCCCTCTCGAGCTGGGGACCAAACCAGGGGCCTCACAGATGGGAAGTTCACCCCGGTGAGAACTGAACTGGGGGCCTCTCTCAGGGGAAGCACACCCCAGTTCAGCATATGGGTCTGCACAGACCGGAGTCAGGACTCAATCCTCAGACTTCAGGGTTGCAAAGCAAGCGCTTAACCCACTGAACCAAACCGTCTTCCCTTTCGTTTTTTTGTTTGTTTGTTATTTGGATTCTATTTTGTCCTTGCTGTTCTGATTAGGTGTTTTCCACTACTTTGTCTTCCAAATAACTGATTTGATCCCCTCCTTCATCTAAACTGCTATTGATTTCATCTAATTTTTTTTTTAAGATTTATTTTATTGTTTGAGAAGGTGAGAGAGAGAGAGAGAAGGAGGGCCCAGAGCAGTCTTCATAGTTGTACATCATTAGTTGTGACATAGTTTCATTCTACACAGGTGGTTGTGGGCTGCACAAGGCGGAAACTGAACTAGGGGCCCCAAACATCGGAGGCCAGAACCTTTGCGGCAGAGCCATCTCAGTAGTCACCAGCTGCACTGCAGTTCAGCATACAGGTTTGCACAAGCTGGGGCCAGGATTCGATCCCCGGGCCTTGTGGTTGCAAGGCATGTGCTCAACCTGCTGAGCTATCCTGGCACCCTCTCATCTAATATATTCTTAATTTCAGTTATTGTATTCTTCATTTCTGACTGGTTCTTTTTCATGTGTTTTCTAACTCCTTTTTAATGTTTCTTGTCTCTTTGCTGAACTCACTGAGATCATCTATTCTTCCCTTAAGTTCATTGGGCATCCATATAACCAGTGCTTTGAACTCTACATCTGGTAGATGTTTGCCTCCATTTTGTTTATTTTCTGGACTTTTGTCCTGTTCTTTCATTTGGCATACATTTCTTTGTCTCTTTTTGGCTGCCTTCGTATCTACTTCTATATATCAGGCCGATTTCTACACCTCCCATTCTTGGCAGAGTGGACTTATGTAGAGTACGTATGCTATGGGGCCCAGGGTCACAGTCTCCCTTTTCATATGTGTAGATTGTATGTGCTCTCCTGTTGTAGTTGAGCCTTGGTTACTGTTGGCATGTCAGTGGGTGAGACTGACCTTCAGGCTGACCAGCTGTGAGAACTGGCCGTTACTTCGATGGACAAGCTGTTGTGTGGGGGCTGACCTCACAGAGCAGGATTCATGTGGGTGGGGCTCTGGAACCTGCCAAGTCCACCCTTTGGATGTGTTGTCTACACTCTGATTCACTGGTGCTCTGAAACCAGCCACCAGGAGTGTTTGGGGGCCTTTTGAGAAGGGCTCTGATGCAGGCCTGGGCCACCTGGTAGGTGCTACAAAGCGATCTGTAGTCAGTAGCTGCCTGTGCTGGGCTCAGAGACACAGGAGTGGTTATGCCGTGAATGGAGACCAGCTGCCACTAGTGCTGGGCTCGGGCCACTTAGCAAGAGGTACAGGGCATGCTGAGACCAGCCACTGCTTGTTTGGGGTTTGTCAACCTTTAAGAGGTTTTAGGACAGTCCACAGTGCAGGCCCAGGACAGCCACTTGTGTGCATTAACCTCTGAAAGAGATTTGGGCCAGGCATGTGAATTAGGTAAGACAGGTCATAGAGAATCATCAGGGTGCAGCTAGAGTAATGTTAGCCAAGTTGATGAAGGCTCAGATTTGGCGCCTCCTGTGCCTACAGGCTGTATGTGAGAGGAACAATAGCACCTACCAGCACATTAGTCCTAGAGAGAAATGCCCTTCCAGCTCTTGCCCTGAAGCCAGACAATTCAGTCCCCACCCCCACAAATGTCCCTGGTGCTTTTAGAGCTGGTGTCCCTTCTCTAGAACTCAGGGTGAGTGTCTGTGAGTGAATAAGTCTCTGCACAGGGCCTTAAAGAGGACACCTGGGTCTATAGCAGCCTCTGTTTCACCTGTGCTGAATCCCTGTTGATTTTCATAGCCAGCCATTGTGGGGAGTCCTCTTGCTTGTATTGGTGCCCTGGGCTGGGAGTTGGCTGTGAGGTTGAGACTCTTCACTTCCCAGGGGGACCTCTGTAGCCAAGATCTCTCCTGATTCTTTTTTGTTTGTTTGTTCTTAAAGATTTATTTTTATTGTTTTTGACAGACAGAGAGAAGGGGGAGGGCCCAGAGCAGTCTCCATAGTTGTACACCATCAGTTTTCCAACATGGTTCTCTCCACACAGGTGAGTGCCGGCAGCTCAGGATTTTCCTGATTCTTAACATCCACATCCATTTCATGTCTCTGCCTCCCCTACCAGTCTCAATGTGACTTCTTCTTTATATCCTTAGTTCAAGGAGTTCTGTTTAGCTAGTCTTCCGGTGGTCCTCAAGGGTGGTCGATCTATAATTTAGAGTAATTTTTATGTGGTTGTGGGAGGAGGTAACCACAGGATTTACCTACTTTGCCATCTCGACCACAAGTTTCAGATTCCTATGTTTTAAAGGTTGAGCCCACAGGATTTGAGGAACCAGATGTGGGATGGAAGGGAAAAGTGGGAGTTGAAGATGACTTCATCTTCTGGGACCTGAGTCATGGAGTGGATGAATAGGAGTGGCATTTACTGAGCTGGAGAAAGATGGAGGAGGAGCCCATGGGGAGGAGGAAGAGCAGCTTGGGGCGGGGGGGTGAAAATCAAGAGTCCAGCCTGAAGGCACATTCAGTTCATGATGCTTGTGACCACATCCAAGTGTAAATGTCAGCTCAGCCGCTGGGAAGAGGAACAGAGAGACACTCATTTGGATGCTGTCAACAGACAGATGTGTTTGAAAGTCATAGGGATGGATAAAGACGAGGACCAGGCACCAAGCACCCATCACCAAGGTATGGAGAAGAAAGCCAGGTGCCCAGATGTACAGAGCTGGTAAGTGTCCCAGCTGGGGTTTGGATCCTGGCCTGTCAGACTCTCAAGTCCTCAATCTTAGCCACTATGCTCTAGGGAAAGAAGAGTCCATCCCTCTGTAGAAGCTGGGCCTCAAATCTCTCACCCTCTTCTCTCCGGAGAAGCCAGAGCCAGCTTTTGACATATCACTCCCACATGAGACCCTTCATGGAGCCCAGATGCCACCTGGATGCATTCACCTGCCTAGTTGGGCCTGGTTGAATTCTCAGCCTCACTGCTTGCCTGTCTCCACCGACAGTTACTGCAGGTCCCCTTTCCTGCTTCTGGACCTTTGTCTATGCTGCATTCATTGCTCAGGACACACTTCCCCTCCTCCCTCACATGTCCAAAACCTGCTCAGGTTCCAGGTTGAGGTTCCCTGGCATTTTAGTACCCTCCCCAACATACGGAGTCCTGTGACAGTGGGTTATGACAGTTCTAAAGGAAGGTCCTTTAACACCATAGAAATGGCAGCATCGTTATCATCGTCAATAGTAGCTCACATGTATGGATCACACCGTGTGAGCTGGGCCCTGTTCTAGTGCTTTGCAGCTTATTTCCTACCAATCCTTAGAAGAACCTACAAGACTGAACCATAATCAGTGTTCAAGTCCTGGATATGCTACTTCCTCTTTGTGAGTTCCAAAGCAGATCTCTGCCTCTGTTATTTGTAAAATGAGGATCAGAACTGTTCCTTGCCTTCTCCTCTGGGCCCTCTATGCACACACGTGCTTAGGAGTAACTTGTGTCACAGGTGAATTTTCATTCCCTTTTCCTCCCTTGCACTGCTCCGTAGGCTTGGGGACTACGTAAATTTTCCACAATCCTTTGCCCTCTGGCTTCCAGGAAGGTTCAGCCAACGGGAGGCATTCACGGAAGGTCTGAGGACAGGACAAAGAGGGAAGCAGGGGTACTTCCTCTTTTTCTCTGCTTCCGGTGCTCAGCAGTGGCCACATCTCTTCTGTGGCTTCAGCTCCCACTGGTAGTCACTCCTGGGCTGTTTGTGCTTCTTCTATCTGACCCCAAGTCCTGAGGGGTTAGGGGCTCTGTTATTGCTAAGACTACCATCGCCATCCTCGGTTCAGTTTCTCATCTCCATCACCTTTGTAACCAATTCCCTGAATTAAAATACCTGAAAGGCCTGGAAGAGACTGCTTCTCTCATTAGCCCCTGAGGAGCTACAGTAACTGCTCAATAAATACCTGTGCATGAACAAGCAGTTGTGGAGTTTAAGAGCTGCTTGAGTCCAAATTCTAATATTTCTTTTTCCTGTGTAACCTGGAGCAAGTAGCTTAACCCCTCTGTGCCTTTCTTAACATTTCTGCTTCCTTATCTAAAAGTTGGGACCATAATGGCTGGGCCTCACAAGGCTGTGTCAGGATGATGAATTAGTACAGGGAATGCTGGGATAGCTCAGCAGTTGAGAGCTTGCCTCAACCACAAGGTCCGAGGTTCAATTCCCGGCCCCAGCCCTTGCAAACTCTTATGCTGAACTGGGGTTCAACTGGTAACCGCCGAGATGACACAGAAGTAAAGCCTCTCTCCTCCCATGTGAGAGGCCCCCAGTTCAGTTCTAACCCCACGTGGCCCCACATCCACCTGTGTAGAACGAAACTATGTCACAGCAAATGGCGTACAACTATGGAGACTGCTCTAGACCCTCTCTCCCACTCCTCTCACCATCTTTCAAACAATACAATAAAATTTAAATTTAAAAAAAATTTTTTTAAGTTAATTACAGTGCCTGGCACTTAGTGAGTGCTCAGTAACTGGGAATTTTTATATCAACTCACAGAACCAGCACTGTTCTAGAATTGTTCCATATCTCTCGCTGACTTTTCTTTTTTTTTTAAGATTTATTTTTATTGGTTTTTGACAGAGAGACAGACAGAGAGAATGGGGGGTGCTCAGAGCAGTCTCCATAGTTGACAGCATTAATTTTCCATATAGTTTCACTCCATAGGTGGGCACAGGGCTGTGCAGGGCAGGAACTGGGCCGGGAGCCTCCCGCATAGGTCCCGGCAAGAACTGAGCTGGGGTCACACCCCAGTTCAGCATGTGGGTCCACATGGGCCAGAGCTGGGATTCGATCCTTGGTCTCCCAGGCTGCAAAGTGAGCGTTTAACCCGCTAAGCCATCCCAGCTTTCCCTCGCTGGCTTTTTCTTAAATAAACTTTTTATTCTGGAATAATTTTAGATTTACAGAAAAGTTATGAGGATAGGACTGAGAACTCCCATATTCCCCTCACCCGATTTCCCCTGTTGTTAACATCTTATATGTCCATGGTACATTTGTCACAACTCTGAAGCCAACATTGGTGCGTCACTATTACTAAACTCCAGACTTTATTTGGATTTCCCCAATTTGTTCACTTGTGTCCTTTCTCTGGTCCTGAATCACACCGAGGATCCTCCATTACACTGAGTCAGCACATCTCCTTAACCTCTTCTGGTCTGTGATAGTTTGTCAGTCTTGCCTCATTTTTCATGACCTTGATGGTTTTGAGGACAGGTGTTCTGTAGGATGCCCCACCGGCTCGCAAAGGCAGGAACGGGTTCTAAATTGTCCCTGCAGTCTCCCCAGCTCACCGCCCCATGCCTGGCACACAGCAGCTGCTTCCCGGATACCTCCTGAATGAACGAATGCATGAACGGCAGTCATTTATTTCCTTTTCCTCCCACACTCTGTGTTCTGTAGACATCCCTGCCAGAGGCTAGATCTGGAAAAGTTCACAGTGGAATAAAAGCCCTTCTCCTTTCAAAAAGGTTCACTTTTGATCCTTTTTTTTTTTTTGTAGACATCAAGGATTCATTTCTTTAATATTCTACCAAAGAGGAACAGCTACATTTGCATCAGACATTTCATTTTTCAAAGCAAACGAAAGAGATCTTTCTAGCAAGACAGGGTTTCTTCCTTCGCAGAACTGTCACTTGATTTCTCTGCTTCTCCCTCTACCACCTTTGGGCCTCTGGCAGGAGGAGGAGTGGGGGAGGGGCTCTGGAAATGTCCACACTTTCATGTCCTCTGGGCTACAACCCAAGGAAGTTTAATAAGAACCAGGTTGGCCTCAGGAGCTGGTGCAGAAGCCCGAGGATGAATTAGAAGCTTCCCCTCTAAGCCCTCTGCATAGCTCAGGACTTGCCACAGGGACCTAGAGGCCTGCCTGTGGGCCACAGAGTGTGCGCTTTCGCTAACACTAGCTGGTCAAAAAGAGGGATTCCCTTTAACCACACAGGCCTTCGGGCCTGGCTGCTCTTTATTTCTCAGCCCTGGAGGTCAAGCTGAAGGCAGAGCACATAAGAAAAATGCCCACAGCGAGGTCATTTCCCTGCCACCACGGTCCCTGCTGCTAGAAGACACTGGCCCAGGCTTCATCTCTCAACTGAAGTTTGTCAGAAGTAAAAATGAGCCTGCCTGAGCTTTGCAGACACTTCCCTCGACTTAGAGGAATTCAATTTCTGGCACGGGCATAAATTTGCAGCCATCGGCACCCGCGGTGGGGGCTGGGGCTGGGCAGACTGGCTGGGGCTGGATTTCTGAAATCAATCCATCAGCGCGTGGAAAAGGTCGTCCTGGGGTAGATTTATCTTCTGTGGCTGGCGGAGGCATTTCACGCCGCTGGCTGTGGCCACCCCTGCACAAAATGGAGGGGTTTGCTGCACAAAATGCACAAAATGCAAGTGGGGGCTGGGCACAGGAAGGCCTAGACATCAGGACAGTGTGGCCAGCAGGTGACAAGGGACCAACCTTCCTGCTAATAACTCACAGGGACAATCAGGTGCCAGCACTGCCTGAAAGCCAGGGGGCTCTACTTGTTCCCCTGGGGGGGGGGCAAGTTCATTTGGGTCCAAACCTTTTATCATGTAGCTGCACCTTGGGACACATATTCCAGAGGTTCAAAGAAACAATGCTCAAAGGCATTCAATTCCCCCAACCACGATGAGGCCCAGAGCATGTCGTTTAGGGTGCCAGCAGCTCTGGAGCCAGGTCACCTGAGGTCCAACCCCAGCTCCACTGTGTGACTTTGGGCCAGTGACTTAACCACGCTGGGTCTCCATTTCCCCAGCTGTAATATGAGGCTAAGAATAGTACTGATGTCATTGGGGTGGTTGTTCATATACTCAACCGGCTTAACACAGGCAATGTAAAATGTAAGTGAGGGTGATAAAGTCGATAATGGAATAAAAATAAGCAAACAGACGACGAAAGGGAGTACAGAACGGCAGCCCAGTGTTGGGACCAGACGGTCTGCATTTAAATCCCAGCTCTGTGTCACCTTGGCCAGCTTACCTACCCTCCCTGCACCTCAATTTCCTCATCTCTCAAAGGGGATGGGGGTGATGACACTGTTGGTATTCTGAGGGTTAAATGAATAATGTCTTGGAAAGACAGCGAAGGGGTGATTATAAAATGGTGAGACATGTGCTATGATGGTGGCTGTGGGGGCGCAGGGACAGCCTCCTGGAAGAATCGCTAGCTAAACACTGGATGGATGAGCAGGACTCAGCAAAGTGAGCAAGAGAGGGTTCCAGGCAGAGGGACCAGCACGGACAAAGGCTGGAAGGGAAAAACCATCTGTGCAGCTCGCACATATTTACTGAGCACCTACTATGTGCTAGGTATTGCTCTAGGCACTAGAGACCCAGCAGTCAATGAGACTGGCAAAGATCCTTGCCCTCATGGAGGTTCCACTCTAGATGAGGCAGGTGAACTGGAAAGTGTCCAATGAGCTGAAGCTCAGCTCCTGGGAAGCCCATTTGCCCTTCCAGATCCTCTCTCCCCACTTCTCATTCGCTCTGTGATCTGGGAGGCTGACTCCTGTAGCCCACACCTCCCAGAATCTCCTGCCCTCCAGCCTCCCGTGAAGTCTGCCAATGAGCGTGGCCACAGGAGACTGGGGGGCAGACCCCTCATTCCCTTCCTGTCAAGCAGTGGTTCCATGGTGGATGTGTCCCTCTCCTGAGGTTAGCAACACACCCCTCTCATCTAACCCCCTATTATGGGCTGAGCTGTGTTTTTCCCCAAATCCGTAGGTTGAAGTCCTCACCCCCAGGACCTCAGAATGTGACTGTATTTGGAGAGGAGGCCTTTACAGATGTGACTACACAAGGTCATTAGAGTGGGCCCTGATCCAACATGACTGCTGTCCTTATAAAGAGACCAGGACACCAACACGCACAGAGGGAAGACCATATGAAGACACAAGAAGGTGGCCATCTAGAAGCCAAGAAGAGGTTTCAGAAGAAACTTGTTCTCAGACTTTTAGCCTCCAGAAAGGTGAGAAATTACCATGTTTTTCCCACTATACGACACACCTGACCATAAGATGCACCTAGATTTAGAGGAGGAAAACAACAAAAAAATATATTCTGAACCAAATGGTGTACTAATATATTTAATAAAATATAGCAGAATATTTCAACCATGTAAAGTCAACAGCAGTATTAAGAACCATCATCACTGTCATTAACAAGTGGGGAGAGGCTTTAAGGTTCAAGGACTCCTCTAGTTTTCTGGAAACCCCAAAAACTCATCATCGCTAGTGTCAGAATTTATGAAGCACAGTTGTTCACAATCACTGATACACTTTCTTCACTGTCTTCATACATGGTGGTTTTTTTTTTTGGTTTTTTTTTTAAAGCTTTATTTTATTGTGTTTGACAGAGAAAAATAGAAAGAGAGAGAGAAGGGGGAAGGCCCAGAGCAGTCTCCATAGTTGTACATTTGTTTTTTCACATAGTTTCATTCCCCTCAGGTGGGCCCAGAGCTGCGTAGGGCGGGAACTGGGCTGGGGGTCTCCCATATGGGGGGCATGCCCCTGTGAGCTGAACCAGGGGCCTCATACATGGAAGCTTGCCCTGGCAGGAACTGAACCGGGGGCTCCCCCCACATGGGAAGCATACCACAGTTCAGCATATGGGTCCGCACAGGCTGGGGTTGGGACCAGGACTTGATCTTCAGACCTTGGGGCTGCAAAGCAAGCGCTTAACCTGCTGAGCCGTCCCAGCATCCCCCAGAATAAAACTTTTATTGGAAAGCATCTCTTAGATGTTCTGTGGGGTCACTGTAAATGGGCAAATCTGCCATTTAGTTGCCTCATTCATCTCCACTGACAGTCTTCTCTTCCTTAATACTGGCCTTAGCTCCTGGACAATCCCAAATTCCATCTCAGGCACTGCTAATGCCACATCTTTTGAATGACTGTGCAACGTTTTCATCCTTTCTGAGTCTGAGTGCCATGATGTTTTAACCCACTCACAAACTTGAGTGACAGTGAGCCTCTTCACTCGTCCAGTAGCTGTCAGATCATGATTACCAGCAGCCATCCAATTCTTCCTCTCTTCTTGCATGAAGATTTGAAGTGGTTTGTTGACGGAAATGTCGAGAGGTTGCAACTGGCTGGTAAGACCCCCAGGAATTGCAGCTAGATGAGTCTTCACTTCTTTAAAGCTCTTCTTTGTAGTTTCACTAATATGTGCTCTAACCTGGTCAAGCACTAATAAAGCAGGTTTTGTCAGAAGCCCTCCAGGACGTAGTCTGCAGGTGGGAAATCCCTCATGCACAGCAAGCAGTAGGCACATGGGGCAGCTAAAGGAAGGCCTGCACCCCCCTACTGATCCTTCCAACACCACACTACTCCCTCCAACATGCACTGACAGCCTCACTGTCCTACCCATCCCCAGCCACCTCAGTCTCCTGCATAAACTGACCATTCTTCTGGAACCACAGACTGGCACTGAGATGGTGTGAGACCAGGGCATTACAGGATAGGAACTAAGGGATTAAAAAGTACCTCTAACCTTCCCAAAAGCTCCACTTCCCCCCACTTCTCCCTGGGCAGTTAGCTAGTTGGCAGTGGAGGCGGTTCTACTGGCACAGACCCCACCCAGTGTCAAAGACAATTGGCAGCTGGCAAAGTGCACTCGTACCCGTTATTAGCCTCAGCTGATTCGATAGGTCATTGGTTGTAGCTGGGAGTGTCAGGCGGCTCTCTGCACTCTCCCAGGTCCCGGGTGATGGGCAGAGGCGATGGCAACTGACCAGATGCCCTGAGATTCAGCAGCAAAGTGGGACATTTAAGCGTCCCCAGGGGGGTTTCGTGGGCCTACCACTTCCTCTTCTAACAGCTGTCGCTACCACTGACAGGTCAGGTAATACACATCACGGTCTGTGACACAATATTTGCTCCGTAAGACACATGGACATTTCCACCCACTTTGCAGGGGGACACGTGTCTTATGGAGCGAAAAATACGGTAAGTCTATGTGGAAATGCCCAGCCTCAGGCACTTTGTTACAGAAGTTCTAGCAAACTACTAGTACATGCTCCTACCACTGCGGCTGAGGCCTAAGGGTGGCAACGGCTCCCCTCACTGGATGACCCCTCTGGTCTTACACACCCCCCTGCTTGTTCTCTTAACCCTGCCCACCCCTCTGAAAATAGCCATTTCATTGAATTCTCTTCCTTCATCTCTCTTGAGGGAGCCATGTTTCCTGTCAGACCCTGACAGACAGTGATGTTGAGCCTGGTCACACAGGGTCTTGAACGATGGACTCCAGAGTTCACCCCGAAGGGGTGGGAAGCCATGGGGGCATGCGTATTAGTTTGCTGGAGCTGCCGTAACAAAGTACCCCAGACAGGGGGACTTAACAACAGCTTAATCTCTCCCAGTTCTGGAGACTCGGAGTCCAAGATCAAGGTGTTGGCAGGTTTGGTTTCATCTGAGGCCTCTGTCCTTGGCTTGTGGACAGGAGTCTTCTCCCCATGTCCTCACACGGTCTTCCCTCTGTGCATGGCTGTGTCCTGATCTCTTCTATAAGGACACTATTCATATGAGATTAGGCCCTACTTGAATGACCTCATTTTAACTTCATCACCTCTTTCAAGGCCCTTTCTCCAAATACAGTCACATTCTGAGGCTGTGGAGGTGAGGACTTCTCTATGTGAACTGGGGGTGCTGGGGCGGGTGGGCACAATTCAGACGGAACGGTTGTAGGAAGAGGGTGCCTGGTCAGGAAGGTCATGGGGGCGGACTGGCCAGGGCAGCTCAGAGGCAGGGCTCTCGCCAGCGAGGCCCAGGCAAGCGCACGCGGTGGGGGTTGGACAGCTGACTCCGGAGCTTTCCAGAGCTTTCAAAGAAATGAGGCTCAAAGACAGAAAACAGCTCCAGCCAGCCATAATGCACGTCCTCCGCTCGGGGGGGAGGGGGCCGTGAGGGCCACCAGGGTCACCGGAGCCCTTTGTTAGTGAGAATGGGCCAGTTGAAGGGAAATCAATTTTGGCTCAGCGTTGAGCAGCTGCTCCCAGCCAAAGCTGCTAGAGAGAGGTCCTCTGCCCCCTCTTCCAGGGCTGGGACAGGAGCCAGCAGGAGCCTGAGGACCGTTCTGCCAGGTGGCAGTTTCCAGAAGGGCCTTCAATCAGTGAGCACGGCGGCCGCCGGGGCCTGCATCCACCTGAGGTAGACTTGCAGCGTCCCCGCCGTCCTCCACACGCAGCACCGACCAGCTCCGCGGGAATGACTCTCGTTACTCTCAGCCTCACCAAGCATGCCAGGCGCTTTACACGCACCATGCATGTGTGAGGGGCCTCCTAGTGCCAGCTCCTGCCCATGGGACCTTGAACAAGTGACTTGAACCTCACTGTGCCTCCGTCTCCCCGTAAAGCAGGGCTCACAGGAGCACCCACCTCTTAGGATTGTTCTCGAGGTGAAACGAGTGCGTGTCGAGCTTTGAACTCTACCAATGAGAAGCGTTTAAGGGCAGCTACTGACCGTACTGTGTCCGTCCACCTCCCCAGCTACGTGACACAGGGCGTGTGCAAACGGAAGGCCAGGGAGGAAAAGGCAAGCGGTGTCAGTCTGCGAAGGGGACAGAGGCCATGCTTGACGGTTCATAGAGGAAATTTAAGATGGGGAGTATGACGCTGAGGAGCCAGCAGGGCTGAAAGAGGACATGGAGAAGGTGAACCGATCAAAATAGCAACTGCAAGAAGCCGCAGGACTGGCAGGGCCCAGGGAAGGAGAGGGGGGCCAGAGCCCGGGAAGCTGGGGTCATCAAGCAGGACTCACGGCCACCTGCCTGGACGCCAGGTGGGACGCCAGGGAGGAGACAGGCCGCTGTCTGCAGCAGATACAGGAGACGTCCCCTGGCTTCTCTCTTCCTCCTGCCTCCAAACTCCCACCACGGCCTCCACTGGCTGAACCTAAGAGGAAGCCAGTGATCAAGGGAACCTGGGAAACGTTTCAGGGCTCAACTCCCCTGAGACATGGAGAACAAGGGAAGGGGAAGGGATGGGTCTGAGGGACACCAGGTGCACGACCAGGTAGCAGGACTCAGGGCCCAGACTGTCTCTAAAGTTGTCTTCACCAAATTACATGTGCTCAGGTCAGCTGTTCCTGTTTCAACCCCTACAACAAGCCTCTGAAGGAACAGTAGTGATAATGCTGGATCCTTGTCCACAGTTAAAAACTAAGTTTAGCCGTCACCTCCTCAGGGAAGCCTTCCCTGAATGCCTCCTTAAAGAAGCCCTTCTCAGTCCCCAAGTCCTGCCTGCCATTTGTCATGGAAGAAACCATACTGTATGTATGTGTTGGCTGGTGTGGCATATGACCCACTAGGTGGGGCATGAGCAAGGACCTCATGTCTTGGTCACTACCATGTTCCCAAAGCCTCGAAAAGCACTTGGCACACAGAGCTGGCATTAGGGACCCAGGTCTGTGGGGCTGTACAGATGCTAGTGCTTCTTCTCGGCTGCCCTCCTGCCAGTTCCCCCAGGACTCCCCAAACTCTACGTATCCTTCAGGGCTCTGAGTAAACATCACCATCTCCAGGAAGCCCTCCCCCTCCCTGCAGACAGGGCACAGTCCCCTCCTGTGTGTGTCCCACAGTTTCCTACCCCCGTTCTTGCTCACAAGGGTCTTACATGCTATTCTCTTCCTTGCCTGGGTGAGAGTCTGTGTGTCCTATTAAACTGTGAGCTCCAAAAGGGCAGGGCTGAGGTCTTCCTTCTTTCCCACTGTGACCCAACACGTGCCATCAGGTCATGAATGAATGAAAGCCTCCTACACACTCCAAGTCTTCTATGTCACCACTTTCTCCCTCACTCTCCACACACCTGTCCCTCCCCTCCCATCTCCCCCTCCCTCCCAGGGTAGATTCAGGGGCTCTGGGTTTTGAAGGGAGTTGTGGGTCTAAGGCAGTTCTGTGTAGCTCTGAAGCAAATAGACCCCAGAGCTTAGTGATTTTAGTTCAAGTCCTGGCTCCTCCACATTTTAGCTGTGTGAGCTTGGACAAGGAATTTAACTTCTCTGTGCATCCATTTCCATATCTGCAAAATGGAGGTGATAGCAGTGCCTTCCTATAGAGCCATGGAGAATTAAATGAGCCATTCTGACCTGTTTCAGGACGGCAGCTCTTCTTCTCAGCTCTCTGCTGCAATTCCCGGGTATGTCTGGGAAGCAGAGGGCTGAGGCCCTGGCAGTTAATGAATCCGGAAAGGATCTCAACTGTGTCAGGGGAGCCCCAGTGCCAAGCTGGCCTGGTTTTCATCCCGAGAGAGCTGAGAGCAGGCTCTTGTGTCAGACATCCATGCTGTGATTGGCGTAAGTGCCTGGTGCGCCTCTGACCCTCTTCGGTGGAGTCTGGGGCTCTGCCCAGATCTCCCTACTGACAGGGCATGCCCACGCCACAGCTGCTGGGAGCAGAGGCTCCTAGTTAGCACCTGTGACCTCCAGACACCTACCCTTGGCTTTCGGGAGCCAGCACACCCTGCAGATGCCTGGGAGGAGTCCCTCACCTCCAGGAGCAGCCAATGATTGACTGATGCAGGGGCCCAGAAGCCCACCCCTCTGCAGTAAAATTTACCTTCCGGAGGGGGCTCCACCCTGTGGATCAGGCCAAGGCTGCACCTTACCTGAGACTTCATCCTTGGCCATCCCATTCCCCCTCGGTCCTGCTTCCCTTAGCCCCCACTCCCAATTAACCGTGTGCTCCAAATCCCTGTCTCAGGTTCTGCTTCTCGGGACCCAACCTAAGATGTGGGGAAACAATGAACACTCAACGTAAGGGGGTATTTGTGTGGGTGTCCCTTCCAAGCTCACATTCACACCTAAGCACCACATTCTGTCATTCCCACCTACATATGCAATCCATCAGCCAGTCCTGCAAGGAGCCCTCACTTCAAAATGCGTCCTGAATTCCGCCCTGTCCACCCCATCAGCACGCTCCAGGGCTCCACGGCTCGCTCTGCTGCAATCTCTGCATCAAGCTTCCCGGCCCGGGACCCTAGATTAAAATGTATCTTGTTTCTTGCCTTATCCCCCATGATACTGACAGATCCTCACAGGTCAGATGATTAGCACTTTGTTCAATGCTGTGTTCTCAAGTCAGAACAGTGCTGGCACGTAGGAGTGCTCAATAACCATGTCTGGAATTAAGAATGAAACCTTGACATGCATTCATTTGTAGGTGGCTTTCAGCATCTCTCTCACCAGCTTCACAAGCGGAATCTACTCCTCCACCTCTGGATGGCTATCTCCCCAGCGCGCTGCCTCTGCTCGCCCGCCTGGCTCCCTGCCTCCCCCAGGCTATTCTCCCTACAGCGGCCAGGGGGCGCCCGTGAGCACTCGTGACAGAACCCTCCATGGCTCCCACCACACTGGGGCTAAAAGCCGAAGTCCTCCCGAGGCCCACAAGGCCCAACAAGACCTGCCCCACCCCCACCCTGCCCTCACCTCCTCCACGCTCCCCCCACAGGGGGCTCCTGGCTGTTCCTGCGACACCGGAGAGTGCTTCTCTCCTATCAAGTCTGCACCAGCTATTCCCTCTGCCTGGAATGTCCTCCCACCCCCTCAAATCTTTACTTCAGCGTCACTGTTTCAGGAGGACTTCTGTGATGTCCCCCTACCCCCATCAGAAGTACACGTGCCTCAGCACTTGCACCCCACCCCACTGTCCCAGCTTCCCACACACTACGTCATGGCTCACAGTGTCTTTCTTCCCCTCCAGAATGTCAGGCAGGGGTTTACCTGTTCCTGCTCACTGCTGTGTCCCCAGCACCTAGAGTAGTGTCTTGCACACAACGCACTTGGTACCCATTGGTTGTCTTTTTAATCTGCAAAACCACCCTGTGAGGTAGACTCTCAGCAGCCGCCTTCCATAGATGAGGACGCCGAGGCCCAGCAGGGAGGTGCCGGGTGCGGTCGTGGACGAGGGACTGGGCCTCTCCATGGCGTGTGGGACTGTGCAGCCGTGTTGCTGGGCCGGTCTGAGCCCGAGTGGCTGGCTCTGTCTGAAGGTGGACACAGGAGGCTGCCTGGACAAGTTCTACACGTCAGTGGCTGCGTGTGGAAGGGCAGAAGCGGGCCTGCCCCAGGCAGGTGCAGACGCATCTGTGTTCAGCTGTGTGTGGATGTGTGCGCACGACCCTGTGTGTAGAGGTAGTTCTGTGAGGCTTGGATAGGGCTTGAGCTACAGTTGAAGAAATGTGGTGGGTGAGGGAAGAGCCCCATCAGCCCAGGCCTGTTATTTATAGATGTATCCTGGTTCATAAATTCCCTTTTTTTATCTCCCTCACTGCCAGGGCCCTATAAATATTCATGAGTCTCCTGCCTTGGAATATTTCAGTAGTTGGAAGGAGTGGAGCAGGCCTGAGAGGGGAAGGAGCGGGTCCCCGGTGGTGGTGGGGGAATGTGCGGTGTGGAGGTCTCCTCACTGGGCTCTCCTTCCAAGCTGCAGCTGGAACGTTCTCGGCCAATACGGAGGTTTCCCACTGTCTATTATTATTCCTCCCCCGTGCCTATGGAAAAATACTGCCCACTCCAGGGGCAGAGACGGTGTTGGTGCTGTCTTCTCGGCCCAGACTCTAACTCTGGCTTGGAAACTCGTTACCCTGGGACCCCCAGCTCAGGAGGGATGGGGAGACCCCTCAGAAGTGCCACAAGGCAAAGGCACTCTGGAGGCAAACCAGAAAGGAGGCCTTGTCCTATGGAGACCCGTCAAAGACTGATCCATACGGGACTGCATATGTGAGTGTATAACTCTCTGAATGTGTAAGAGACTGTGTCAGTCAATAGAACTGTTCACACATGTTTCAATTCTTCTCTTTTGGGCACAATAGGACTGTACTTCCGGGGATGCTGGGATGGCTCAGCAAGTTGAGCGCTCTCCTCACAGGCCCAGGGTCAGAGGATCAAATCCTGGCCCTGGCCCGTGCAGGCCCATATGTTGAACCGGGGTGTGCTGCCCATGTGGGAGGCCCCCAGTTCAGTTCCTGCCTGGGCGAGCTTCCCATGTGGGAGGCCCCTGGCCCAGTTCCCACCCTGTGCAGCTCACTTGTGTGGAATAAAACTATGTCAAAAAATTAACAGTGTACAACTATGGAAACTGCTCTGGGCCCTCTCCCTTCTCTCTCTATCTCTCTGTCTCTGTCAAAAACAATAAATCTAAAAAAAAAAAAAAAAAATAGGACTGTACTTCCTCAGCATGGCCTTGCAATTTCCTTTAGCTAATGCCATGTGAGTGGAAGTCACTTCCAGGTGACAGTTTTAAGAGCCATGTTCTTGCCTTAGCAATTGTGAAAGTGTGTACTGATGAGAAGGTTCCATCAGCTGAGGTCACCAAGTGACTCTACTAAGCAGAAACCCTTGCCAACCCAGGTATAACATGAGCAATAGCTCATTTGTTTGTACTCATCCATTGAGACTTGGGGAATGTGCATTAGGCAGCACAGCCTCACCTATGCTGACTACCACAGAGCCTGTGAGTATATGAGACGGACGTTTGGCATGTCTAGGTCCATGTGGTCAAGAACACACATAAATGTATATCAGCAAGTGTATAAAACTATACAAGTGTATAAAACCAGAACTAAGATATGCAAAACTGTGTGTGTGGATACAAAATGTAAAAGACAGGACACTACCCTCCACAACTCCTGAGGACACTGTTCTCAGAGAACACCATGTCCCCTACAGTGGTGCCACTGTTGTAGATGTGAGTGTCATGGAGTGGGAGCTATATGTGAATGTGCTGGCTGGCCTGGCTAGTGTGAGACCGTGAGACCGTAATGTGATTTGTGTGTGTGCGCACAAGGATTTGTGTATGCTTGCTGGGTCAATGTGCATGTCTGCGCAAAGCATGTTGCTCTGTGTTTGAGGCACATACGTGGGTTTGGGTGCTATGTATGTATCTGCTATGGTGTGCACACATGAGCCCCTGTGTGTGATGAGCCTGTGCTAGTCTGTATCAGAGTGGTCACAGCCAGCATGGATGAAGGGACAGCCACCTGGGCATTCCCAAGGCATCAGCTCTGCTGAGCATGTTTCCAGGTTCATGGGCCAGACCTGGCTCAAACTTGGGTCCTCGGATGACCTGACATTGGAAAATAAAATTCACTTGCCCTCATTAGTCCCAGGACATTCCATGTCATTTGCAAAGGACATTAATCCTAGAGGTACTCACAGTTTGAGCAAAGTGGCCAACAAGTAGGGAGACCCCCACAGGGGAAACCTAGTCAGCCCCAACTTCCCCAAGATGAGCCCATTTCCTGTTTCCATCCTCCTGAGCTCTGCTGGGCTCTCTCAGCATGTGAGGTCAGCAGTGGTCCATCTCAGGGCGCAGGTTCAGTGCTGCGCTAGCCTGAGTTTGGCCTCGTCTATCTCAAGCTCGTACTACAACCCTGCTCCATCCAGGACTTGGGTGCAGTCCTGGTCTCCTACGTCTCCTTTGGTCTGTCCCGTAGATCCAAGTTCAGCCTTTGTCTATTCAGGGCTTGTGCTTGACCTTAGTCTGTCTTAGAGTCAACCATAGAGTATTTTAGGAACTCGGGGGCATACTCCTGTTCTGTCCCAGGACTTGAATTAATAATCTCTGGTCTTTCGATCTGAGCTAAGCCTGATCTGTCTCAGAACCCAGGTTCCCCAAGGTCTATCTCAGTATGAGTCCACCTTGCCCTCGCTCAACTTTCATAATCAGGTGAGAAATCCATAGCTAAAGTTTCTTTATCCTGGGATGCTGGGATGGCTTAACAGGTTGAGCGCTCGCTTTGTAGCCCCAGGGTCCGAGGATCAAGTCCTGGCCCTAGCCCGTGCAGACCCCCATGCTAAACTCAGAGGTGAGCTTCCCGTGCAGGAGGCCCCCCATTCAGCTCCTGCCTGGAGCATGCTTCCCATGTGGGAGTCCCCAGCCCTGTCCCTGCCCTGCATGGCCCCACATCCACCTATGTGGAAGGAAACTATGTCAAAAACTCTCCGTACAACTATAAAGACTGCTCTGGGTCCTCCCCCTTCTCTCTGTCTCTGTCTCTCTGTCAAAACAATAAAATAAATCTTTCAAGTTTCTTTTTCCTGAGAATCCCTCCACTATAAAGAGCTTCCCTCTCCCCTCCAGAGGCTCAGGACTCTTGGATGAGTGTCCACTACAAATGACCGGTGTGACTCAGGATGAATGAGGGTCAGGGGATTTTATTGGTCCAATGCCATTATCTAAAATTCATTAAAGTAGATTCTATGGGTCTTTTTCAAGGATTATTACAAGGCTTTCTTGAGGGGCTATTACCAATGGCATTAATTTTCAAGAGTTGGGGACTTTACGAGAACCCATTGCAGGTCTTACCTCATAAATAGTGGAGCTGGACATCCCCTATCTGAGCACTCTGAAGGCTCAGATGCCAAACCTCAGGCCAGGAGTTCAGGAGTGGGTTTCATCATGGGTGTGTACCGTGGGGAAGGCCAGCACGCTGTCAAGGGGTGACTGGAGTTAACAGGAAGACTGGAAACATTCTCCACTCTCCTGCACTCTTCCCTGGCCTCCCAGAGAGAACAAGAGCCATAAAGTGGAACACTTCCTCTCCCGTGCCACAATTTACGAACTCTGCCCCCTTCCCGGCCCCCATTACGATGAAGGAGCTGCCCTTGATCTTAAGGTTTGTGCAGCTATTCCTGCTTGGGTCCTCTTCTGCCTTCTTGGGGATCTCATACAATCAATATCCTGTCTTTATCTTACATATTCAACATCTCTCTCTCAAGCAGAACTTTCTCATTAGTTTTTAAATAAACTGAAGTCTCTCCTACTAAAAAACAAAACACCTTGCTTTACTCTTTCCATCTGTCTCCTACTTTCCTCCTCTTAATTGCCTATACCAACTGCCTCCATTCCCTCACTTCCTGAACTCACTCCTCCAGCACTCCTACCTACTTTCAGACCTCATCAGACCAACACAGCTCTTGCAAAGTCCACCAATCGCCCCCATGATGTGAAGTGCAATGGATGCCTTTCAGCCCGCCATCTTTCTTGACCTTGAGAGGTCAAGAATCGGTTCTGTTGACTGCTTTCTTGATAGGCTTCCTTCCCTTGGCCACCATCACATTCTTGCATGGGTCCACCCAGTGATATTAAATGTGACTCAAGACCCAGGTTTCTCAACCTGAGCAATACCAATACTTTGGCTGGATAACAATTCTATGCACTGGAGGATGTTCAGCCATATTCCTGGCCTCAACCCCCTAGATGTCAGTCGCAACAAAATATCCCCAGACATTGCTAGATGCCCCTGGGTGCCAAATCACCTCCTGGTTGAGAACCACTGCTCCGGACTCAGCCTTGGGCTCTCTCTGTACCTCGATATTTCTCTAGGGGTTCTTAACCTTGTCAAATCTCCCATCACCACCAACATGCATGTATGTCCCCAGAAATCCAAATCCATATAAACCTCTGACTTCTTGACCCTCCACCCGTAGATGTCTCAAAAGCATCTCAGTCCCAACATGTTCAAAATAAGATGCAAAACGATCTCTCCTGAACCTCATTCCCATCCAGGACACCCTATGTCACCACCCCCACTCCCCCAGGTCAGCGGTGTAGATGCCAGGCGTTATCCTCACCCCCATTTTCACTCCCTCGCCAAGCCTGGTTGACTTTAACTCCTAGGTACACTTACAGTTCATGCAGGGTCCTCCACTTCTATCACCTCCCCATGGTCCACGCCACCCTCACAATTTGGAAAGTCTCTCTGGTCTGCCTTGATCTACCCTTTCTTTTACCAGTCCACTCTACACATGGGAGCCCCAGGGAAACTTTCTAATGCACATCTGATCATATCATCCTCCCAACCAAAACCTCATTGATAAGTTCCTTTTATTCTTAGGATACAGATAAAAATTCCTTAACATCGCCACAAGGCCCTGTGGGTCTGCCCTATACTTACCTCTACTTTCCTCCTCCACTGTCTTTCCCCTCCAGAGCCTTCTTTAGTTGGTCACACTGTCCACACTTTCTCTTACCCCAGGGATTTTGCATAAGCACTTCCCTCTGTCTGAAATACCCTTTGTTCTCTGCTTGATTTCAGCTCTTACTTCCTCTGAGCTTCCAAATTAGATCAAACCCCCTTATTAGATGCTCCTGTAACACCAAGTACCTTTTCCTAGAGTTATCGCAGCTGCCATTTATATCTGTCTGCGAATGTGATCCTATCTGTCTCCTATGTTGAAGGAAGCTCCAGCACCCATGTCTGCTTGGCTCACCATTTATCTCCCATGATGGGCACATAGTAGGTCTTCAAAAGTCCTTGTGGAATAAATACATGGATGGGTAAAAAGCTCTACTGCTTTCAGGATCGAGTTTGAGTGACTTGCTCTGGTATTTGAAGTGCTCCATCACCTCAAGGTCTGAGCTCTCTGTCCAGGTAAAGATTAGAGCAGAGACCGAAGGTCAGTACCCACTCGGGAGTAATAATCAGCAGAAGCAGAAAGCTGGAGGCAGAGATGACCAAAGGAATACAGGTCCCCCACAGAGGGGGAAATCTTGGGGGGACAGTGGCCTTCATGAAGCATGGAAGGAGGTCCAGGACATTCTCTCTTCCTGGCTTTGGGAGTGTGATGCAGCTGACCTCTGTTCTGCTGTCCCCTCACACACACACACAACACCTCAATCTTTTAGAAAGTCTCCACAGGCCTCATGCTTCTCTCCAGCTACCACCCCGTTCCTTTGTTTCTTTCTCTCACCTCTCATGTCTAATTCATCAGCAAGTCCTGATGGCTCTACTACTAACACGTGAGCCAAATCTGCCTACTGCTCACCATTCCAGATGCTTCTAACCTGACTCAGCCACCACTGGCTTTTGCCTGGGCTATTTATTGCACTCACCTCCTCCTTGATCTCCCTGCATCTGCCCTCTCTCCCTGGAATCCATTCCCCATCCCAGAACTTAGAGGGATCTTTAAACAATGGGAGTCAGATCATGGTGCCCCACCACCACCACCACCTGGCACCTTGTCCAGCAGCTTCTCATTGCATTTAGAATAAAGGCCAACAACTCACTTTTGGCCTGAAGGCCTGGCATGCAGTATGCCCTGCCAACCCGTACAACCTCACCCCTCCTCTCCAGCCAGCCTGCCCTCTCTTCCCAGAATGCACCAAGCTCACCTCCATGTCAGGGACATTTGCACTTGCACACCCCTCTCCCAGAATGTTCCTCTCCTATTCTCGGCACCACCAACTCTTTCTCATCTGAGGTCTCTGCTCAAATGTCACCTTCCCAAACTTCCAGTTATAAGATGAGTAAGTTCTGGGGATCGAATGTATAGCATGGTAACTATAGTTAAGAATATTATATTATACACTTGAAAAATGCTAAGCAAGTAGATCTTAAATGTTCTCACCACATACACACATAATTATGTGAGATGACGGAGGTGTTAACTAACCCTAATGGTAATCATTTTGCAATATATACATGTATCAAATCACTTCATTGTACACTTAAATTTACACAATGTTATAAATCAATTATAGCCCCAAAAAGCTGGGAAGGGGAAGCTGGGATGGCTCAGCGGGTTAAACACTCACCTTGTAGCCCCGGGGTCCAAGAATTGAGTCCTGGTCCCGGCCTGTGCTGACCCACATGCTGAATTGGGGTGTGGTTCCCATGTAGGAGGCCCCCAGTTTGGTTCTTACCAGGGAGAGCTTCCCATGCAGGAGGACCCTGGCCCAGTTCCCACCCTGTGCGGCCCCCTCTCACCTGTGTGGAATGAAACCATGTCAAAAACTGATGACATGCAACTATGGAAACTGCTCTGGGCCCTCCCCCTTCTCTCTCTCTCTCTCTCTCTCTCTCTCTGTCAAAACAATAAATCTTTTAAAAAAAAGAAAAAAATTGGGACAAAAGTCACCTCCCCAGAAAGCCCACCCACGTGTTCCAACAAAATGAGGTTCTCCAATCACTTTCTTTCATGTCTGCTTGTTATTTTCTTTCTAGTACTTACCTATCTAAAACAAACTTGTCTATTTACTTGGTTACGTGTTTACTGCGTCTCCATATAAATACATATCAGAAGATGGATGTAGACCCATCATATTTACAGCTGTGTCTCAGCAGCTACAACAGGCCCTGAGACTCTAGGCACTCCATCAGCTTGTTGAGTGAATAAATGAATGAATGGATAGGTGATGATGTCTACCCCTATCTCCCTTCCCAGTGCACCTTCCAAGAGAATGCTCCTACCTGTAAATGTAGGCTGAGCAGACATCCCACTTGAAATGGGACAGAAAACAGTACTGTCTTACTTCAAAGAGTACATCGGGTCAGCCTACTGACACCTTGAATTTGGCCCCGTGAGCTAGGCTGCCCAGATTTGTTTGAAATGGGACAGTACTGTTGTTTTCTGTCCCGTTTAAAATGAGATGTCTGGTCAGCCTACAACTCCCTCCTGAGAGGGAGCATTGCATAACCACATGTCCCGGGTGCCCAAGGTGTCCATCTCAGAGAGATGGACAAGTGTGTTCCTGATACAAGCTACACGAGGTAAATCTCCAGCCCAGCGAGATGGAACTGGAACACGGTGGTCAAGGCGATTACAAGGCACGAGGCCGTGGAGCTGGAACTGCAGACACCCAGAGTCACAGGCAGGCTGGAGCGAGGGCTGCAGAAACAAAGTGCCAGCAGAGTGGAGCAGGGACAGGAGAGGGGGGCCTGCTCCTCAGTCTGAAGTGGCCCACCACCTTGCCCTGGTTTAACTCTGCACAGCATCATGACTGGATGATCATTTCTCACTTGTTTATTTGTTCCTGGTCTCTTGCCACTAACACATCAGCTGCATGAGAGCTGCATGGCTTGTCTGTGTTGTCTACCTGGTACATAGTAGGTGTGTAATAAGTGTTTGCTAGCTCTACTGAGAAGTGAGTGACAGCTTTCCAGGTTTTGTAGGTTTGCTGCATTCCTTACATGAAGTTCCTATTTCACTGGGCCATTTTAGGGGGCTTCTATTCCACACAGACTCTCTGACACCCACTCACCCACAGGCAGATAGAGCAGAACTGTGAAGCTTGGAGGCAAATGAGAATGAACAGACACGGCAGGAAAGAGCCTACCAGTGAGAGCGGAAACCAAGGCTTTCAACGGCTGACTCTGTCAAGAGAGAGCAGGAAATAGATAAAGCTGGGAGGCTGGAGGGACCCCAAGGTGGGTGCCAGGACAGGCAGGGGGATGGGAGGACAGGCTAGAAAACTAGACACAGAGGACCAGGCTCTCTGCATCACAAGCAGAATATTCATAATGGCAACACTGATTGTACTCAACGGTGACGACAGTTCCTAACACGCACTGGGCTTTCGTGCCAGGGGCCACTCTACGCCATTTCTCAGCACTGGCTGCCTCGTTGGGTGTCAACAGGGGAGCCTCTCAGCTAAGAGGGCCCAGTGAGCGAGGCTGTGCTCAGGGCTCCGTGTTTCTGGATGACTCTACTGGGTCACCCAGGCACCCATGTGACGCTGTATTTCCTCTCCATGTTTCTCCAAAAAGGGCCTGTGCAGTTCTGAGGCTACTCTTGTTGGCTTTGAAATCCCACTTTGCCAGGAGTTCGGGAATGAGGGGGTTAGATCACTTGCACCCCCAAATAGTGGGGCATGCATGTTTAGCTACCGCAACCTGAGCATCGTTCTGGACTCATATCTGGACACATCTGTGATCAGCTGTGTACACAGATGCCCATTCGTGTAAACCTAGACCAATGCCAGTGTGCTTCAGTGGACAAGTGCAAGTTCATGTGCACCTTGCACTGCTGACCACGGCCATGAATATGCATAGTCCCTTCACTCAGACATGTTCACAGCATGCTATTCCCATACATTCTGTGTGCAATTCATGAGCCACAAGTCAGTCTGCATATGTGTACATGGATACATTTGTGTCTGTTTGCTTCTCTCCTGGAGCATTCATGTCCCTGGGCCGCCCAAGAGCCAGTATGTACATGTACATTGCCCATCTGACAAATAGCTCTGCCAGTGTGTCCATCACACAGGCGTGTGCCTCCCTGTCATTGGCCACGGCCCTCTGGGTGCTGTTCTGGACTGCCACATACACATGGCTATGTCTGCCCAGAAGCACAGGCATGCTACACAGCTGAGTCCTCTCAAGAACACCTATGCCTTCCCATGTCTAATTCTCCAAGTCCATGTCCACTTGCCTGCATCTGCAAACATTCCAACACTGCTCTCAGCAGGAAGTGACATGTGCGTACACGCTGTCAGCTGCCCTCGTAGGTCTCCCCAGCCAGCTCATTAGCATAGCAGTCAGTCCTGAGACACTGCTGCGAAATTTATGCTTTACTAATAAGCCTGGTGTCCCGCTGAGGTCACATGGCACTTACAAGGGTTAATGAAGCCAGCCTTGGCCAGCAGGGGAGAGGAATCCTGGCCTCTTGGAATAGCCAGAGGATGCACTCAACTGAATAAGCAAATTCTCCTTCCTTCTCACTGTACCAAATGCCCCGGCCAGGGCCTGTCTGCAGGACCGAAGTCACATTCCGAGCTATGGTGAGGGGCCCGACGCTCCCCTGACATCACACTACAGACTGCATACCAGATCCGCCATTCTCCTGAAGGCTATGTCACTCTGATGAGCACTGCGCCGAGGGCTGCATCTCCCACTTGTCATTACATCGAGAGCTGCATCCCTCGTTGCACTTTACACCGAGGGCTGCGTCCCGCGTTGGACTTTACACCAAGGGCTGCGTCCCTCGTTGCACTTTACACCGAGGGCTGTGTCCCTTGTTGGACTTTACACCGAGGGCTGCGTCCCGCGTTGGACTTTACACCAAGGGCTGCGTCCCGCGCTGGACTTTACACCGAGGGCTGCGTCCCGCGCTGGACTTTACACCGAGGTCTGCGTCCCTCGTTGCACTTTACACCGAGGGCTGCGTCCCTCGTTGCACTTTACACCGAGGGCTGCGTCCCTCGTTGCACTTTACACCGAGGGCTGCGTCCCTCGTTGCACTTTACACCGAGGGCTGCGTCCCTCATTGCACTTTACACGTCCCTCGTTGGACTTTACACCGAGGGCTGCATCCCTCGTTGGACTTTACACCGAGAGCTGCATCCCTCGTTGGACTTTACACTGAGGGCTGCGTCCCTCTTTGGACTTAACACTGAGGGCTGCACCGTCAAGCCTGTCTTTATGTGAAGACTGAAGCACCCTTTTGGTCATACCACTGAGGGCTCCAGGCTGAGTATATGATGAGGGCTTCACAACCAGAAAGTAAAATTTAAGAAGCAGCATTTTCCCTCTGCGCTGGTAACTCTTCTGTGGGGTGGGAAGGGGCAGGACAGCAGAGGTTGAGAAATAACCCTAAGGGGCCTGGTAAGACTACAGCAATGGGGAAACCAGGGGCCCTGAAGCTATCCCTGGAGGAGGGATGCTATGGAGGACAGAAGAGCAAATAGTACATCAAGAGTTCGCACTCAACCCTCCTGGTCCACCAGGGCCAAAGGAACTGGGGAGATTCAGAGTGTGTAGCAGGAGGTGGGAGAGGTAACCATTTCCTCCTGGAAGCTGTAGATCAAGCTTGTCCAACCTGCAGCCCAGGACGGCTTTGAATGCGGCCCAAGCAAATTTGTAAACTTTCTTAAAACATTATGAAAATTATGCACAGACCTTTCTTTTTTAGCTCATCAGCTATCATTAGTGTTAGTGTATTTTTCTTAGATTTATTTTATTGTTTGACAGAGAGAGACAGAGAGAATGGGGATGGCCCAGAGCAATCTCCCCAGCCGTAAGTCATTAGTTTCAACATAGTTTCATTTCACAGAGGTGGATGTGGGGTAACACAGGGCGGGAACTGAACTGCGGGCCTTCCGCATGAGAGGCACACCCCTGCAAGTTGGGCAGGGGCCTCCCACGTGGGAAGCACACCCCAGTTCAGCATGTGGGTCTGCACGGGCCGGGACCAGGACTTGATCTGTGGACCCCACAACCGCAAGGCAGGTGCTCAACCCACTTAGCCATCCCAGCTTCTCAGTGTCAATGTAGCTGATGTGTGGCCCAAGACAAGCCTTCTTCCAATGTGGCCCAGGGAAGCCGAAAGCTTGGACAGCCTGCTGTAGATCTTGTCATGCCTCCACTCTGCTGGCCAGGGGACCCACAAAGCACACCCTGCCATGCCCTTCAGGAGCGATGCTCCCGCACACACTCAGGCATGCTGTGCGCAGACATTTCCCCCACGAGAGACACACTCTGACCTGCTCCAACATGTCCCACGGGCTCAGACATGCCCAGTGGCCACCAGGCTCTCCTTATACAAAGGGGCCTGCCTGCCACAAAGGCATGTTGTGACATGTTCAAATAGGCACCAACCTGCCCTGATACAGCCCAGCACACTCTGGGGGGCCAACAGGTCTCCAGCCTCTGCGCTGAGTCCATACGCCTGTGGCCACCTTGCCCTTCCAGATGGATTGACGGGGCTCGGAGAGAAGGCTGTTATAAATTAAACATTGAGACGGTCTGAGCACCAGACTGCCATCCACTCATCGGCTGCTTCTCTCCCAGGAGGTGCAGGATGACGGGGTGGGGAGAGGGCAGGGGAAGAGTGGCTCGTTTAATTAATTAGTCCTAATTGAGATATCTCTGTAAATATCCCTTTATTGAAGGACACGATCCCATCGTTTCCTGGGATTTGCCGTCTCTATTTGTCTGCAGCCCCTGAGAATCACAGAAATGACAGGAAAAAGGTAGTGCGGTGCAAAGGGCAGCTTGAACCGTGCTTCTGATCATGCCCGCAGCACCAAGGGGCAGGCACGGGGCTACACAGAGAGGTGGGGAAACTGAAATTCAGGGCAGGCGGCAGGACAACAGGCAACAAGGAGACCGAGTGACACGGGCAGAGTCAGAGACGCAGGCTTTGAGATCCAGGAAGGAGAGACAGGCAGGGAAACTTCACAACAAGGAGGACCAGAACTGGGGACACACGGACCCACGGCTAGGCAGACAGACAGACCTCCCTCAGCCTTTTCCCGCCTCGCCCCGTCTCCCACCTCCTGGGCCAAACACCCACTGCGGTAGCAGCAACAATCACGCCTGATTCTTTTTGGCCCTTGCTACCCTCCCCTTGGCTCTCCCACCCCCAATCACGGCTGCAATCACCTCCCTTGTTCAAAATGAGCTTCTGCAGCTGCAGCCTGACAGCTGTTCCATCTTGGAACCAGCACGAGGGCCGGATGGCTGGGTCCTAGAGGGATGCCCTCCTGGACAGCAGGAAGGAGTGGGAATGGGACTGCCAGGGAGGGGGTGGCCGGGAGCTTGGGGACCCACCCACCTCTCATCCTGGGCTCCCATCAAAACATCGCCAACATCCTGAGGGGTCCAGACACCCTGGGCGCCCTCTGGGGCCCTCAGTGGCTCATCTTGTCCCACTCACTGAATCCTGCCTGGCACCAGGTCTGGGCTCTATTCTGTCTCAAGAGCCCTCTCAGTTCTGAGAGTTCTAGTCCCTCCCCGACCCTTCCCCCAGCAGCGTCCTAGACTGTGACATAGCAACTATGGTGATACAGAAACAGAATCTCACACAGACAGACAGAGATGAAAGAGCTATGGAGACAGAGACATCAAGAGACAAGTGACAGAGAGACAATGAGACAAAAGAGATGAGGGACACACACACACCTACCAACAGCTCTCAAAGCGCCTGGGCCTCCCCGGGGCGATTGCTTCTCTTCCCTGCCCAGCTTCCACGCTACTCCCCGCTGCAGCTTCACAAAGAGGCGGCAGCCCCGGGCCAGAAGCGAGAAGGATGCTGGGGTTTTCAGTCACCAAGAGGCACAAATCAGAACTGTCTCCCGGAAGACGAGGAAGCCAGCTTTCACCACTCAAGTGGCCCAGACCACCTGCCTTGACAGCTGCCTATGGTTCTGAATGCATGGGCAAAGGCGAAGCTCAAGCCATTTCTGTGTGCTAGTGTCAAACACGGGGTGAACTGCATCCAGGGAGGTGGCCAACAACACCCAGGGGCTGACTCCTTCCTACCTCACCAGATCCTCCTGCCATCCCAGCCGACACCTTCACACACTGTTCTCTCGGCCTCTCTCCCTCCACCTTCTCTGCCCAAGTCTTACTCATCGTTCTGGTCTCAGGACACATGCCGTCTGCTCAGGGAGGCCTCCCCTGACCGCCCTGCCAACTGCATGCCCTCATACCTCCACATCTCCTTCGTCATCCTTAGCAAGCGGTAACTAGACAACCATTTGCACGATTCCGTGCTTACTGTCTCCCTGCAGAGCTTTGTACGGGGAGAGGCTGGGTCTCTCTTGTTCACTGCTGTGTCTCTAGCCCCCAGCACAGGACTGGACACAGAGGGGCTCACCCCTGGCTCCCTGGGGATGACTGTTCTGCTCTTCGTGGGTGAGACGACACCACACCTTTAGGTGGGAAGTTGGCAATATGCAGCTTTCTGGGCATCCATTCAAATAGAGAAGGAACAGGACACAGGGAAAGGGCTTTCCGAAACAGACGCATCTACGCCGTGGGAGAAGCCTCCGTAGGTCCAGCTGCATCCCTAGGAGGAAGGAGTAGTGGTCCCAGGGGGCAAAACCGAGACTGTTCAGAAGATCCCTACTGCTTGAAATGCGACGGTCCCAGCCACACACGAGAGGGACAACGTTTTTGCTCACATGGCATTTCCATTCTGTTGGTGGCAAACAATTACCCAGATGATTTCAGATAATCATGAGTACTGGGCAGAAATAAGAGTGGGGACACTTTAGCTGGGGTGGTCAGGGGAGGTTTCTCTGAGGAGGTGACATTTGAACTGTGACCTGAGTGGTGACAGGAAACTGGGCTAGAGGAAGAGCTAGGGCAGGGGCTGTCCAATCTTTGGCTTCCCTGGGCCACATTGGAAGAGTTGTCTTGGGCTACACATAAAATATACTAACACCAACGACAGCTGATGAGCTACAAAAAAATTGCCAAAAAATCTCATGTTTTAATAAACTTTACGAATTTGTGTTGGGCCACATTCAAAGCCATCTGGGCCACACCCATGGGCCATGGGTATGACAAGCTTGGGCTAGGGGAATGGTGTTCCCAGGGGATGGCAGAGCAAGTGCAAAGTTCCAGAGGCGGGAACAAGAGTAGTGAGGTATAGATGAGTGAGCAGAGATCTGAGGCTCCAGCAGGCAGGGTCTTGTAATAATGGTGATGATAATAATAACAATAGCCAACCTTTAAAGACACCTTCCAGGTGTCAGGGCCACTGCTAAGCACAATGCTATAAGGTACATTCTACTATTATCCCCATTTTATGGATGAAGAAACTGAGGTTTAACGAGTTGGGCCAGAGTAAGGGGTTTAGATTTGGTGCAGTTGGGGCAGGCAAAAGTTTAAAGGAGGCAGATTTCACCCTCACAATCTAGAAGGATCTCTAACAATCAGGCCTCTTGAAAATGCAGCCACAGCATCACATTTTTCCTGCTCCAGACCTCTCCAAGTGCCTCATGCTTTACACTCAGAATGGGGCAGTTACCTCTGTGCCCTGGACCCCTCGGACCACACAGGCCACGTCCACACTCTTCCCCTGGCAGGTACATCTCCAGCAACTCTGAACTGCTCAGCCTCTCCGTGTGCACCAGGATGCTCCTCGCCTCTGAGCCTTTGTCCACACCAGTCCTTCTGTCTGGAGTGCCCTTGCTCTGTCTTTATCGGGCCAATTCCTTCTCGACTTTAAGACACAGTTTGGGCATCAGCACATCCAGGAAACCTCCGTGGCATTCAGAGCCCCTCCTCTCTGCCCCCATAACACTCCAGAAACATCCCTATCACCACCCAGCTCACGTCTTGTCACAAGCACAGCTAGCTGATGAGACTGTTTTCTGATTGAAGTCAGGGGCATTGTTCATCTTCAAAGTCCATAATCTAGGGCCCTTCCCAGTATAAAGTCAGGGCTGGATAAATATTTCCTCACGCTTTGAGCAGAAGCTCTCAGTCCACAACTGTGAGCAGGTGTGGTCAAATCCAACACACCTACTTTCTCCACCTCCTCGCCCCTCCCCCTCAGCCCAGCCCCCATCATCACTCACCTGGACCAATGCAGTGGCTGCTACCTTGTCTCCCAGCTCCTGCTCACACTTCCTGCAGTTTGCCCTTTGGCCGGGGCCACAGGGAAATGGAACACCTGAGTCTAGTCCAACCCTCCACCACTCAGAGCTTTACTTAGCATCCCATCCATTCACTTAAGTGTTTGTGGAATACTTACTATGTGCTAGGCCCTGGGGCTACGAAGGTCAACAAAACTTGATTTAAAAAACAAACAAGGGGAGGCTGGGATGGCTCAGTGGGTTGAGCACTCACTTTGCAGCGCCGGAGACCGGGGATCAAGTCCCGGCCCTGGCCCGTGTGGACCCATGTGCTGAGCTGGGAGCTCCCCCAGTTCGGTTCTCTCTCTGTCTCTGTATCTCTCTATCTCTCTCTCTCTCTCTCTCTCTCTCTCTCTCTCTCTCTGTCAAAAATAAATAAATAAATAAATAAAAATTAAGAAAAGTGTTGGATTTAAAAAAAAACAAACAAAAAACAAAAAACCCTGTCCTCATGGAGCTGACATTACAGTGGGAGAATCAGAGGGCAAGATAAGGAAGTCAACGACACCAAGTGTATCAGAAACTTGAACGTGCAACAGAAGAAAAGCAAGCATGTAGGGAGGGCAGGGAAGGCTGAGGAAGTGCCAGTGAAATCTAAGACCCCTACAAGGTCCACCACGTCCCACACAGGGTGTGGCCACTGCCACCTCCCTGCCCTCACCGCCTTGTCTCCCCTCTGCTCACGGTGCCTCCAGCCACACTGATTTCCTCCAACCTTCTTCCAGGCATATTCCCACCTCAGGGCCTTTCTACTTGCTGTCCCCACTCTGTCCCTCTAGATGGGAGGCCTCTCTCACTTCCTTCAGACCTCTGCTCAGTGTCACCTGCTCAGAGAGGCCATGTGACCTAAAACAGCCGCCTCACCACTCTCTACGCCCCTTACACCGCTCTCTGCTTCTTCAGGGCACATGCGCTGTCCCCGGAAATGGGTTTCTCTGCACTCTCTCCCCACCCTTGCCCTGGAATGTCCATTCCGTGAGAACGAGGATATCCGTCCATTCCTTTGCTGTTATACCCTTGACACCTAGCACACTGCCTGGTGCGTAGCAGGTGAGTGAATGAATGGAGACGCCCTCTAAGAAAACCCTTGTCACTTAAGATCAAAGGAAGAGAGATCGGCAGAGTGGGGCCGTGTTTAGGGTTGTTCACAAATATTTGACCACTCCTCTCTGCCCAGGTCATGGAGGACCACTCTTCTCACCCTCTGAGGCTAGATATTATGCTATATGTAACTCGTGTTGACCAATGACATGTAAGCAAAAGTAGCAGGTGTCACTTCCAGAACTAGGAGCTGGTGGAGGGTTTGCAGGGCCCTCCTTTTCCCATCTCAATGATCATGTCACCAGAGAACCTCCATCACTCTGGGTCCCTGAGTAACCCCCCTGGACAAAGGTCTCTGGCCAACAATGGATGCACAGAGCAAGAGAATGAGAAAGCTGTGCTGTAACCACGGAGACGGGAGGTTGCTTGTTACCACAGCCTAACTTAGCCTCTCTTGACTGACACAGACCCCACAGAAAACCGTCAAGACAAGACACGGATCTTCACAAGGAAGTCTGCAAAGAGCTTTTTGCTGACGGTGGCCCAGCCCCTCCCCATTCCTCCCGCGAGGAAGAGCCCCCCCCAAACAGAATATCCCTCCTCCATCTCCCCTTCCCTCCAGCCCTTAAGATGAGAGGATGTGGGCAAGGACATAACGCGGAGGCTGCAGGTAGCTCGCCTCAGGCCCCACAATGGCAGCAGCTGCTAGCTGTGGGGCTGACAGCGTCCAGTCTGCTTCTGGATTTATGACCCCCAGGTGAGGCGTCATTCCATAGAAGGCTCCCTCGCACAGGGACTGTTTGTGGCTGGGAGTTGGCCGAAGGAAGCAGCGGTGACAACTTCCTCCCCACTCCTTCCCAGAGATGGTCTGTAACAACATCTCTTAGAATCTCTGAGGATGCTAAGCTGTTCCTCTGGATCAGATCAGGGAGGGGAAGCCAGAGACAAGAAAGGCCAGATGGTCTGGGCTCACCCCACACCTCACCTCTGAGGTCCATAATAAGCAAGACACCAGCATCCAACCTTCCGCCTCATGACTGGGAATTCTCACTCCTGAACCTGTCAGCTTGCCATGTTCATGCTTACACTTTCTTACAACTCCTCCTTACTGAGCACCTACTATGTGCCTAGTCACTTCCATTTGTTCTTCCCAATCCTTAGGAAGGTGGCTTATTGATTTGACAACTTGACAAATATTTCTTCCAGGCTTCCTATGTGCTTGACTACAGTGGTAAACAAAGCAACTCCTTACTGAGCAACTACGATGCATTTAGTAATATGTTTCCATTTGAAGGTGAAATCCATGAATCTTTATGAAGATGCGATTGTTGATTCAGCCACTTCACAAAGATTTATTGTAGGCCTACTGTGCATCAGGCCTTAGGATTCAGTAATGAGCAAAACACTGACGTCCTCATGGATCCTGTGGTCTAATGGGGACTCTGAATTCTTCTGGATTAATGAGGATACTGGAGCTTAGAGAGCTTAAATCATTTCCCCAAGGTCATACTGCTAGAAAACTGTAAGGCCAGGATTCAAACCCAGATATGTTTGACTCAGAGTCCTCTCACTGAGCATCTACTAAGTCAGGCAATGAGCTACTGCTTTCAAGTATACGCATGCCTGACATGAGGAGGCACTCAATAATTTTTTTGACTAAACAAAGTGGATGGAAAGATGGATGGATAGAGAGATGGATGGATGGGAGGATGAATATATAGTAGATACATGAAGAGATTAATGGATAATGGATGAATGGAGGAATAGGTGGATGCATGAATACAGAGATGGATGGATGGAAGGATAGATGCATAGAAGGATAACTGGAGAGACAAAAGAGGAATAAAAGATGGTGGAAAGATAAATGACGGAAAGATGAATGGAAGACCAAAGAGATAAATGTATGGGTAGATAGATGAATGGATGATAGGCTAATGGATGAATGAAGAAGTGAATGGAGAGAAGGATGGATGGATGGATGGATGGATGGATGGATGGATGGATGGATGGATGGAGTGAGTGAATGGAGAGATGGATGGATGGATGGATGGATGGATGGGCAGGCACAGTAGATCTTTGTTGCCCACAACAGTTCCATGAGATAGGAATTATCATACCCATTTTATAGACGAAGAAACTGCAAGTCAGAGTGGTGAAGCCACCGGCCCAGAGTCAAGAGCAAGTCATAGAGCAAATTGGGGGAACATCTGAATTCTCCTGGGTCTATCAGACTCCCAAGACCCCTCTAGAGCACTCTCATGGGAACTTCCAAGTCCCAACCCGAGTCCCTTGGCATCTCTCTCCACAGAGCCCTTCTGACAAGGCTTAGTGAGACTGAGGGATGGGGTGAGGATCAGGGATGGGAGAACTATGAGCTTTCAGCAAGCTACTTCATGGAAACTTTCATAGACCAAGGCGCTATCAGCTATGGATGGGCCAGAGTGAAGAATAAGTCTCTTGGGGTACACACATGCACATACACATACACACTTACAGAAAACATGGTACACACAGGAATCCACCCTTGCATATAATACAAGGTAGACACATACATCCTTTATAGATACAACACTTGCACATATATGCACATGCTTCTAAAGACCTACATGTCCACACTTTTAGGCACACTCTCACATGTATAAGTACATATGTGCAGAGACACATGCACATACAAAATCATGCCTTAGAAACATGCTCTTACACACTTAGGTACAGATTCCCCAGACACACCATTTGCTCTCATTTACACATCATCTGCTTCACATAATACATGCACACACTTACACACTCTTTAGATGGTGGGGAAGGGGAATCCAGATTCTGATTTCAATGAGACATCTTTTCTGTCCCTCAGCAGGCAACAGCAAAAAGCTATCTCAGACTCATGCATACACACTCATATGCGTACACACAATCACATAACACATGCAAACCCACAGCCAGGGACATACGACTAGAGATCCACACCCAGACACACTCACTCGTTCTGGGATGCATCCTCACATTTGGATCCTCATGCTGACAAAGCACATAAACTTTCTCACACCCTCCACACACACACACACCCACAGACACATGGAAACTCATGCATAGACAGACACACCAGGACATACTCTGAGACACACAGAAAGACACTTTCACACACTGACTTCAGGTCAGAATTTGGACTGAAAGCCCTCACCTGTGCCAATCCTAGTGCCATATCCTCCCCCAGGGCTGGGCAAAGCCTGGGTACAGTGCAGGGCACCTCCCCCCACCCCTGTCTCCACTTGCCTCCAACCCTTGAGAGCAAAGACCCCTTTCCCCTCAGCAAGGGGAGAGAAGGAATGGTGTGATGGCTATTGGGGGCTGATGGGGGGCTGGCAAAGTTGGGGAAACAACAAGCAGGACAGGAGCCCATGCAGCCCAGCTCTGTATGGGGAGGAGTAGCGCAAACAGGCTGAGGAGGGGAAGGGTGGGAGGGGCTTATCTGGAGAAGGCTGAGGGAAGTTTTCAGTAGAGGACGCCTCCTCCCCTCCCCTCAGGACACCAGGACCACCTTTATTACCGGCATGGAGTTCCCCTTCCCCTCGGAGATCTGTGGCAGAAAAGCCGAAGGATGAAGGTGATGGGGTGGCATGGGGGAAGGGGCAATACTGGAGCTGCTGGGGGCAGCGTCAGCCCCTGCCCCAGCCTGAGATCCTCCTGCCTCTCAGGGAGGGCAAGTTCTGGGAATAAATACAGTAAGGCAGGTAATGAGGAGGGAGGTGCGGGCCAGGGGCTGCAGGGGAGAGAAAAGAAGAGGCAGACAAAGGGTGATACGAAGTCAGAGACAGCGCGACAGAGACAGGGAGAGAGAGAAACAGAGAAGCAAACCAGAGGGGAAAGAATAGGCAGAGTGACAGGCAGACAGGCAGACACGGAACTACTCAGAGACACCGAGACACAAACAGCAAGAGATCCTGAAGGTGGGGACACCCAGAGACCCATTCGGAGGCAGGGTCCCTCCCGGCCGCCCGAATGCACCCTCCCGCTCTGCCCCACTGGGCCGGGCCCCGGGCCGGGGCGAGCCCACCACATTGCTGCCACTCGGGCGCTGCTCCCTAAGAAGGAACAATAACAGTAATGAGGGGGCCGGGGTCCCGGGGCGCCTCAGCTCCGCGTCCAGTCCCTCTCCCTGGAGCCCCCCCCCCCGGCTGGGACACTGTGGGGCGGGGGCCCCGGGGGCTGCGGCGGCGGCCGCGCGGGCACCACGCCCCCCGGGAGCGCCCCCTGCGCGGCGGCCACTCACGATTTTCTCGGAGGAGCCGGCGCGGGACACGGTGCCGTTGAGGCCCACGAGCGAGGGCAGAGTCTGCGACATCCAGTTGGTGACCATGGCCATGGTGCTCAGCACCGCCCCGATCTTGAGCAGCGGCACCGACATCGCGCCCCCGCCTCATGCCCCGCGGCCGCCCGCCGCGCGCCCCTTCTCCCGCGCTCCGCCTGCCTCAGTCCCTCGCCGCCCAGCCGCCTCCGAGCGCGAGCGGGGGCCCGGGGCCGGGCCGGCCGGGGGTCTCGGGGACGCGGGCTGCGGCTCGGCGCGCTAGGCGGGCGCCTCTTATACAGCAGCGGCTCGGCCCCCGCCCCCTCCGCGCCTCCGCGCCTCCGCGCCGGGCACTTCCAGCCACCGTGACGTCACGGCTCCGGCCCGGAGCCCGGCAGGGGGCGGGCGCGCCCGGCGGCCCCACTCCCCTCCCCGCGCCTCCCGCGCCCCTGCCTGCGGCCACGCCACCGGGAGGAGGCCCCGCTCCCCACCGCCGCGGCCTTCCCGGGCCGCCCCCAGCGGCGTTTCGGGGCCCCCCGCACCCCGGCCCGCCCCGACCACCCAAAGCTGGCAGGGCGCTGGACTCGCAAGTCCTCACCTATCCTGCTTGGGCGCTCACCTCGGCTCCCGAAAACCCGGGCGCAGGAATGGGGGGCTGTGTGGGGCAAGGCTTTGCTGCGCTCCCATGAACCGGGCAGCCGCTTTCCTTGGGGAAGGGGCTTTCCCGCGGCCAGAACCACTCTGGGACCCCTGAGTCGTTTCGGAATGAGGGAAGCCCAGAGTGGTGGGTCCGGAGCCAGTAAAGGCTGTGACTTGGATGAAGGTGGGATCATGGGGGTCCCCCGGGTAGCGGGAGGATCCCCCAGGACACCAGGGGCGGCACAGGACCGAGGACGGCCGAGACCGGAGCTCGCCTTCTGCAGGCCGGTCAGTCCCGGGCTGCTGTCCACTCGCAACATGAACTTGTGGTGGGCCGGGCAGCTGACATTTGGGACCATCCTCCAGGCCCGCGCCTTCGGGTGGGGTGCAGAGCCCCCAACCTCCCACCCACGCACCAGCCGGCCGCGGGGACTGCGAAGCAGCGGCGACAAGCGCTCGGCGGGTTTAATTGCCTCTGTTTTCCCTGCACTCACGCCCCCTCCTGGCGTCCCCGCGTCACCTCGCGTCGCCGCCGCCGCCGCCGCCGCCGCCGCCCCCAGCCCTTGGCCACCGCCGTCTGGAGGCGGCGATGACTCAGGCCTTTCCGAGGTCTCGCCTGGGCAAAAGCCCTGAATATGGGGGTGCGGGTCTTGCACTGTCCTGTTTTCTGAGCTTAGCAAACACGGAGGAGAAGGTTCTGCCTCTATGTGACCTTCAGCAAAGACTTCTATCCGCCTCAGTTTCCTCATCTGCAACGTGGATGGTTGGTTGCAAGGACCATGGACCGTATGTGTAAAGGACTGGGGTGCCCTGAGAATTAAGTGAAAGATATATATTAAGCATCTACTATGTATGTCCCAGGCACTATGAACAAGAGACAAAATGCCTTTTGTGGAGCTGAACGTTCAGTGGGGTTAATCAGACAAGAAATAGGGTTGGGGAGGGGAGTCAAGTAAGACATTAGGATTCGGGAGGGGCATAGGAATAAATAGGGAAGCAAATTTTAAACAGGATGATTGGGTAAAGTAACATTTGAGCACAGACAAGAAGAGGGTGAGGGAGCGCAGCATTTGGATATCTGAGGAAAGAGTTCCAGGAAAGGGGAACAGCAAGTGCAAAGGCCCTGGGGCAGGAGCATAAATGTTCAAAAAATGCCAAGGTGGCCAGAGTGGTTGGAGCAGAGTGAGCTGGGAGAGAGTTGGGTGAAATGGTGCTTGTAAAGCATTTTTCAAGGCGTCTGGGGCATGGTAAGTGTTTCATAAATAGTAGCTGCCATTATTATTTGCAACTAATAATAAGTTTTTAAAAATGAGGTGTGTCTACTTGGACTACAGCTTGCATTTATAGTGTTATACACTTTGCAAACGTGCTTGCTGAACAGTTGTGGCAACTTCCCTATTTACAGGTGAGGAAACTGGACTCAGAGAGAAGGGGTACCAGTTCAAAGTGACCCAGCAGGATAAATAGGGGGTCCAAGATTTGAACCCAAGTCTGTCTGATTTCAGACACAAAAAACACTGGGCTCCCAGGCCACCTGGCTTAAGAGATTTTGGAACCTAATGATATTCTCTCATTCCCTCACCATTGACGCTGTATGAAACTGCCCTAACTTCTTATAGCCAAGCTTCTCCAAGGAGTGGTCTCCATTCCCATACACCCTTGCTGGCTCTCAGGGCTTTGTCCTAGGTCCCCAGCTCCTCTCGCTTTGTACACAGTGCATCAACCATGACAACAACTCCCAGAGTTCTGGTTCCATCTGGCCTCAGGACCTTTGCACTTGCTGTCCTTTACCCAGAACACTATTACCACAGATACATATATGGTTTGCTCATTTACTTTATTTATATCTCTGTTATATCATTGTATGAGTAACATACAAGCCCTACCCTTCTCCAGAAAACTACATTTCCCAGATTCCTTGCACACTGGCTTCCTGTTAGGTTCATCCAATGGGAGGTATCGGAGGGATACTGGAGGGTGGGGAGGATGGGAGAAGCCAGGGTATTTCTCCTCTCTCTTTCTGCTTGGGGTGAGGGTGTGTTCTGACAGTGGCTACACCCCTTCCATGGTCCCAGCTCCCACACAAGAGCCCCTTGCTCATCACATCACCCTTTGTCATGCTCCTCTAACAGCTTTGTGCTAAGGTTTATTGCTGGATTCCCTGATCAGTTTGGCTTCTCAACTCTTCCATCTCCCACTTTCCCCATTTCATGTATTAATTGGGTTCAAGGGGAAGCCAGGATGGCTCAGTGGGTTAAGCGCTTGCTTTGTAGCCCTGGGGACCAGGGATTGAATCCCAGCCCTGGCCCATGTGGACCCACATGCTGACCTGGGGTGTGTCTCCCATAAGGGAGGCCCCCAGCTCAGTTCTTGCCCCCCAGTTTGGCCCCTGGATTGGGGAGGCACGCCTCCCATGCGGGAGGCCCCCAGCCCAGTTTCTGCCCTGCGCAGCCCCTGCCCACCTGTGTGGAATGAAACCATGTCAAAAGCTGATGACATACAACTATGGAGACTGCTCTGGGCCCTCTCCCTTCTCTCTGTCTCTCTCTGTCTCTGTCAAAACCAATAAAATAAATCTTTAGTTGGGTTGAAGCCCTAGAATAGTTTGTTTCTCTGACTGGTCTTTGAGTAATATGGCCATTATATCTGAAGGACCATCCCTGGACACTTCCTCCACAATAGCAGCCCCCACTACTCAGTCCCTTACTGTGCTCTATTTTTCTTGAACAGCATTTAGCACCATGTGACATTATATTACACTTTTATTTGCTTATGGTTTGTCTCCACTAGATTCGCAACTTCACAAGAGCATCTACATGTCTGTACTTTTCACAGCAACATCCCCAGGACTTAGAATAATGCTTTGCACACAGTAGGTGCCCATGAAATTGTGGATTGGCTGACTAAATGAGTCTACCTACAGCTGAAGCCTCCCAAAGGCATATCTACAGCCCAGATCTCCAAACTCTACGCCATCTACTTCATGGCCATCCCCACTTGTGTGTTTCACAGGACTAATAGCCATGACACCCACCAAAACAACCTCAATCAGAAACGCAGTCCCAAGTATGGGTGATGCCATGGAGAAATGTGAGCCCATTGCTAGTGGGAATATAAACATGTTGTAACCACTCTGAGAAACAATTTGAATATCAAATCTTGCAACCGCTTAAAGAAACAATTTAGTGGTTTCTTTAAAAGTTAACAGAGATTTACCATAAGACCCAATAATCCCATCTACCCAAGATAGATAAAAGCATATGTCCATGGAAAGCCTTGTAGATGAACATTCATAGCAGCATTGTTCATAATGAAGGAAACAATCCAAATACCCATCAACTGGTGAACAGATAACCTGTAGTCCATCCATGCAATGAAATACCATTTAGCAATAAAAAAGAAACTACTGACACATGCTACAACATGGATAAACCTCAAGAATATTTGGCTAAGTGAAAGCGGCCAGACACAAAAGGTCATATTTTTGTATGATTCCATTTACACAAAATGTCCAGAAAAGGCAAACCTATAGAGAGAGAAAGTAGATTACTAATTGCCTGAAACTGGGGGTGGGCATGGGAGCGGACTGCAAATGGGGATGAGGGATCTTTTGAGGGTGATAGAAATGTCCTAAAACTGGATTGAGGTGATGTTTGTATGACTCTGTAAATTTACTAACAGCCACCGAATTGCACTTAAAACAGGTGGATTTTATGGCATGTAATTTACCTACATAAAACTGAGAAAAGAGGGGAGCATTCTTGAGCTTCCCCTGCAAGTGCCCTCCCCTGAGGTGCCCTGGGCTGGCACTGGCATGAGAATGAGTTCTTCCTTAAATCCTGCACCCTAGGTTCCTTGCTTCCCAGGAGCCTGGCTCAGATGTACCCAGTTAGAAACCGTTTTGCCCCCTCTACCCCTCCAGCCACGCCAGCACCCGTGCCAGCTGATTTTGATACAGAAGTCTCTCCAAAAAGTGTCTCCTCCGCTCCATCATCATCATCGCTCCAAGCATGGCGTTTGAGAGTGCTATAGATTGAACGTACGCATCCTCCCAAAACTCATAGGTTGCTGCCCTAACCCCCAAGGCAATGACACTTGGAGCTGGGGCATTTGGGAGCTGATCAAGTCATGAGCATGGAGTTCTCAGGAATGGGACCAGTACCCTCCTAAAAGGGACCCCAGAGAGCTCCTTCACCCCTTCTACCATGTGAGAACATAGCAAGCAGACACCATCTCTAAACCAGGAAGTGGGCTCTCACCACGCACCAGATCTGCCAGCACCTCGATCCTGGACTTCCCAGCCTCCAGACTGCAAGATTCAAACTTGTGTTGTTTATAAGCCCCCCAGGCTGTGGTGTTCTGTTTTGGCAGCAGAATGCCACACTGCATACCTGCCCAAACAATAACAATTGGTCAGGTTTATCACTACTTATCATGTGCTAGACACACTTACAGTAACTAATGTGTGAGCTCGGACAATGAAGTTCGTGAAGTCCTAGAAAACGTGCTGCATACCTCATTGCTGAATATCACTACGGTCACCTCTGAAGTGCTCCCCTTGGAAGCTATACACCAATGTCAGCGCCTAGTCCACCCTTCAAAGCAGTTTTGGAACTCTTTTTCTGAATGGCCAACAGAGCTGTCATATTACCCTTGATGTCCTGAATGTCATCAGGTAAAGAAAAAAGTCATTGGGGGCCAGATCAGGTGAGTAGGGAGGGTGTTCCAATACAGTATTTTGTTTGCTGGCAAAAAACTCCCTCACAGACAGTGCCATGTGAGCTGGTGCATTGTCATGATCAAGAGCCATGAGTTGTTGGTGAAAAGTTCAGGTCGTTTTCGTCTTTTGCACGCAGCCTTTTCAGCACTTCCAAATACTCAACTTGTCTGTTTGTCCAGTTGGTACAGATTCATAATGAACAGTCCCTCTGATATCAAAAAAAAGGTTAACAATATCATTTTGACTCTTGATTTGGACTGATGGAACTTTTTTGGTCATGGAGAATTGGCTGACTTCCACTGTGCACTTTGACGCTTTGTTTCACGGTCGTATTGGTACACCCATGCTTCATCACCAGTGATAACATGACCCAAAACATCATCTTGCCTCTTCAAAAGGTGATGACAAACTTCGACTCTCCTTTGCTTTTGTTCATCAGTGAGCTCCTTCGGGACCATTTTTGCACACACCTTTCTCATGCCAAGATTTCAGTTCAGATTTTTCTTGGTCTGCTATGCTTCTCACAGTGAGCTGATGATTTTGACGCACAATTCAACAACTTTTTGCAATGTTTTTGTCGGTTCTGTTCATTACTGGCTGCCCTGACCTCTCTTCATCATGGTGATGATTTCTCTCCCCTCAGAAAACATTTAATCCATTTGTGCACTGCCGTTTTCTTCATGGCATTATTGCTATAAACTTGGACTAACATGTCCCTGATTTCACTTCCACTCTTGCCAAGTTTAACAAGAAATTTAATGCTTGTTCATTGCTCTAATTCAAGCTCCAACATTCTTGCAACAGCACACAAAAACATGTAACAACAATACTGAATGCCACTCAGCAAGACACAGCCACACGTCAACACGAACACAGCCATAAGACACTGATTTACCAAGGTCATGAAACCTTACCGAGTTGTTTGTACAGTGCTACCAATGTAGGTGCATGGTGGCAAATTTGCAAGTTTAATTATCATACCTCATATATATCATAACACATTTAACCCTCAGAACCCTACGATATAGATAGAATTACAATTCCCATATTTTAAATGAGAAAATAGAGGCACAGATATGCTAGGAAACCTTCCCAAACTCCCGAGGATTCTATCCTACACAGATGGGCTACATAGCACTGGGTCAATCAGACCTATTCATAGGGGGGAAAATAAATGTCGATCCCTACCTCACATCATATATAAAAATCAGTTTCAGGTAGAGTGTACATCTAAAGGTAAAAGGTAAAGAATAAAGCTTTTAGAAGAAAATAAAGAAGAATATATTCATTATGCTTAGGTAGGCAAAGATCACTAAAACTGGAAAATAAGCACTAATCTTGAAGAACAAAAATTATTTGAACTACATTAAAATTTTTTAAATTTTATTGATCAAAGACACCATTCAAAGAATAAAAAAAAACAAGCTACAGTGTAAGAGAAGATATTTTCAATCAAAAAAGAAATCATATCCTAATTTTATATTTATATAAAATATATATAGATAGAGATATAAAATCTGGTTATGTGTACACACACAGTCCTACAAATCAATAAGAAAAAGTCAGCCTAATAGAGAAATGGGCAAAAGACTTGAATAGAAATTTCACAAATAAGATATCTTAGTGGTCAATAAACATGTAAAAAGGTATTTATCACTATTAGTCATCAGGAAATGCAAGTTAAACTGATAATGTGATATCACTACACACCTACTGGAATGCCTAAAATGGAAAACACAACACCAGGCATTGAGGTGGAGCCACTGGACCTCTCAGGCACTACTCTCAGAGTAAATGGTAAACTCTGAGGTTTCTGGAACTTTGGAAGGCTGCATCTCCTAAAGCTCCGTATGTACACCCGCTGCAGCCCAGCAAGTCTACTCCTAGGTATATACAGCTGAGTCTCGTTACTCACAGACTGAATATTGACAAGCTCATCTACTCATTACAATTTATCTGTAGCCCCCAAGTCAATACTCGCAGGGCTCTTGTGGTCATTCATAGACATGCACGGAGTGGCAAAAATTGTGGTCACCCACACACAGGTTCCCAAATAAGGTCCAAGATGGCCATGCTCTGCCTTCTTACTTCTTCTAACTGTAAACATGTCTTTTTCAGTCTTTTAGTGCCCAATTATTCACATCTTCATGTTTTTTATTGGTGATTTCTCTACTTTAAGTGGCCCCCATGCATAGCACTGAAGTGCTGTCTAGTGTTTCCAATTACAAGAAGGCTGTGATGTGCCTTCAGGGAAAAATACGTCTGGTCAATAAATTTCATTCAGGTATGAGTTACGCTACCTCTAGCCATAAGTTCTATGCTAATGAACCAACTACATATTAAATAAGGTGTTTTTAAATAGAAACACATATAAAACAAGGCTGTATATTGTTTGGTCCATAAAAATGCTGTGACCAGAGGCTTGCAGGACTGTAACCCTGCGATGATTCAGTATTTGCTAATTCAGTGTCCACAGGGTCTTTATAGAACATAACTACTGTGAATAATGTACCCAACAGAAACACAAACAAACGTTCACTATAGACATGTGTCAGACCGTCTGTTTCAGCACTGCTGATGTCATTCACACACTTCACCAACCCAAATGCCTAGAAACAAAACACATATGTCATGCAATCTATCACAAAACAATACGGAGGAATCTTCCAAACATTATGTTGAGCAAAAGAAGCTGGACACCCAAAACTACATACTTAATGGGATGCCGAGATAGCTCAGCAGATTGAGCGCTTGCCTTGCAACTGCGAGGTGCAGGGATCGAATTCCCACCCCGGCCTGTGCAAACCCATACGCTAAACTGCAGCTCAATTGGTAACCACCGATGGCGGCAAAGACTCCTCCTCCCATGCAGGAGGCCCCCAGTTTGGTTCTCGCTCCATGAGGCCCCATATCCACCTGTGTGGAATGAAACCCTGTCACAAAAAATGATATATAACTATGGAGGCTGCTTTGGGCTCTCCCCACTTTCTCTCTCTCTCTCTCTCTCTCTCTCTCTCTCTCTCTCTCTCTCTCTCTCTGCCTCTCTCTCTCTCTATCTTCTCTCAAACAATAAAATAAATATTTTTTAAAAAACAACATGGGAAGCCGAGCTGGCTCAGCAGGTTAAGCACTCACTTTGCAGCACCTACCAAGGATTGAATCCTGGCACCAGCCCATGGAGACCCATATGTTGAACTGGGGTGTGCTTCCAATGGGGGAGGCCCCCAGTTGGTTCTCACCACACACACACACACACACACACACACACACACACACATGCACACAGGTTCAGCCCTGACTTGGGAGCATGAGGGCTCCAACCCAGTTCCCGCCTGCGTGGCCCCTGCCCACCTGTGTGGAATGAAACCATGTCAAGAACTGATGACGTGCAACTATGGAGACTGCTCTGGGCCCTCTCCCTTCTCTCTCTCTGTCTCTCTGTCTCTGTCAAAAACAATAAAATAAATCGTCAGGGGAAAAAAAAACTACATACTTAGTAACTTCATCAAGTTAAAAAGTAGGCCAGACCAGTGCATGATGAGAGATGTCAAGTTAGTAGTTACTTTGGAAGGGTGGGTGGTCCCTGGAAGGAGCATGAGGGGACCTCTGAATTTTTTCAGTTTTCTTTCTTGGCCTGGTGCTCATAACGCTATGTCACTTCAAGACAATTTATCAAGCTGCACCTTTACAATTAATGTACATCTCTGTAGCTAGGTTTTATGTCAAGAATAAAATTTACTCAAAAATATGAATTAAGGTATAAAGCATAAAACATAAGTTACACCTCTGTTCAGTGGGCAGCAGGTAGAGAAGCTAGAAAACACAAGCCAAGCAAAACTAAGTGTCCTTTGCAGTAAGTCAAGTGGCCTCTGTCAGTTGGGCCATCTCAGCCCCACCGTATTTCATTCGCACATAAGAGAGGCCTGAATTCATGTTCACACGCTCATAGAGGCGCATCCCTCAGAATACGAATGGTGTGAGCCTTAGAGCCTGTGATTGGGTTTTTCTCCTGGTTACAGCAAGTTTTGGAAAACGGTGTCGAATTCTACCTCCTTCCCTCCCACCCCCACACCCTCACCCCCAGAAAAGCTGTTTTTTCTCTTCTCTCAGTGTGGTTGTACCTGTCATCTCTGCTTTCCCGCCTGGCTCAGAATTCCAGAAGGAGGTTGGGAAGGAGATAGGAGCCCTTGTTAAGGACTTCAGATACCAGCCAATGAGAGGTACCCTCTTCAAGCCCCCCCAAAATAATTTTAGCTGTTCTATGCTTCTGGTTGCCACCAAACTGCCTCAGGCCTCGTCAGCTCCTAAAATGATTCTGTCTCCGTGCCTTTACTCTTCCCACTCCAGTGCATCTTCCATGTTATACCAGAGGGTCTGCCTTCACACAAATCCAACCACATCTCATTCCTGGCTTTAAAACCTCTTTAAACAACAGAAAATCCAAGCAACCCAATTTAAAAACGGACAAAGGACATTTCTCTAAGAAGATATACAAACAACTGAAAAACACATGAAAAGATGCTCTACATCACTAACCCTTAATGAAATGCAAATCAGAGCCACAATGAGATCACCTCACACCCATCAGGATGTCACCAGCATCCAGCCTTTCGGCTTCCTTGGGCCACATTGGAAGAACTGACTTAGGCCATATAAAATACACTAACACTAATGATAGCTGATGAGCTAAAAAAAAAATCTCTGTTGTTTTTGACAGAGACACAGAAAGACAGGGAGAAGGGGGAGGGCCCAGAGCAGTCTCCATAGTTGTAAGTTCAACAATGGTTTCATTCCACACAGGTGGGCGGGGCTGCGCAGGGTGGGAACTAGGCTGGGGCCTCCCGCATGGAAGGCACACCCCCTTGAGCCAGGGATGAAGGGGGGGGGGGGAACTGAACTGGGAGCCTCCCACATGGGAACTACACCCCTCCAGTTCAGCATATGGGTCCACACTGGCCAGGGCTCGATCCTTGGTCCCCAGCAACCCCACTGAACCATCCCAGCTTCCCCACAAAAAAAAAAAAAAATCTCATAATGTTTTAAGAAAGTTTACAAAATTGTGTTGGGCCACACTTAAAGCCATCCCGGGCCACATGGGCTAGATAACAACAAAAGTAAGATAATAACAAATGTTAGCGAGGATGTAGAGAAATTGGAACGCTTGTTTGTCGTTGGTGGTATTGGAAAATGGTGCAGTCATTACGGAAAACAGCATGGAAGTTCCTCACAAAGTTAAATGCATTATTACAGTATAACCCAGCAGGTCCACTTCTGGGTGCATCCAAAAGAATTAGAAGAAGGGTCTCAAAAGGTACCGTATCTGTGCACCCATGTTCATAGCAGCATTATTCACAATAGCCAAAAGGTGGAAGCAACTCAGGTGTCTATCAAAGCATGAATGAATAAACAAAATGTGGTATAGCCATCCCGTGGAATATTATTCAGCCTGAAAAAGGAATATTCTGACATGTACAATATGAATGAACCTGGAGGACATCACACTAAGGGAAATAAGATAGCTATAAAAAGACAAATGCCACATGGTTCCACTTATATGAGGTCCCTAGATAAATCAGATTCATAGACACAGACAGTAAAACATACGTCAGGGGCTGGAGGAGGGAGGAATGGGAAACTGGTGTTTAATGGGAATAGTTTCATTTTGGGACAAATGAAAAAAATTCTGGAGATGGAGGGTGAAGACGACAGTGTGAATGTATTTAATGCAAATGAATTACCATATTTTCCAGCGTATAAGACGACCCCTAATTTTACAGTTAAAACATAGGTTTAGGGGAAAGCCGGGACGGCTCAGCGGGTTGAGCGCTCGCTTTGAGGCCATGAGGACCGAGGATCGAATCCCGGCTCCGGCCCAGGCAGGACCCACATGCTGAACTGGGGAGTTCCCACAGTTCGGTTCTCTAACTGTCTCTGTCTCTGTCTCTATCTGTCAAAAGTAAAATAGAAATAAATATGCACTGAAGATAAAAAGATAATTACTCTCTATAAATGTGAAAAGATATAAAAAAAAAACACAAAAAAAACAAAAAAAAAAAACATAGGTTTAGGCCTATATTCGCTGTATAAGACTACAGCCTCGGAAGTGGGGGGTAGTCTTATACAGCAAATATAGGCCTAAACCTATGTTTTAACTGTAAAATTAGGGGGTCGTCTTATATGCCCAGTCGTCTTATATGCCGGAAAATACGGTGTACATTTAAAATGGACAAGCTGGTAGATTTTTAAAAGATCTATTTAAACACACACACACAGATCCCACTCGGGGGCCTCTACTGCCAGCTCAATAAATTGTAAAATCCTTAACCAGCTTTCAAGGTCCTTCTAGCCAGATCACAACCTATCTAGCCAAGCTCACCTCCTTTCTCACCTCTCCAGGCACACCATCCCCACTCCACCTGATTCCCATTTCCAGAACCCACCATATGCTATCAGGTCTTGCTAGCTCAGCCAACGACCTTCTTCCACATGGAATATCTGCCTTCTAATCTTCCCTCACTCATCCTTCAAGGCCCAACTCAAATGCCACCTCCTCCAGGAAGCCTGCCTGATTGCCGACATTTTGCACATTGTACCATGTGCCTGCTGCATGCTCCCTGACTTGGCCCTGAGAACTTTTCCACCGTGGACTGTGTCACAGCCCTCCACATCCCTGAGTGCCTCACTTGGTGTCTTTCACATAGGAATTCCTAGAGAAATTAGAAATAGAAAGAATCTGCGGGGAGCTGGGATGGCTCAGCAAGTTGAGTGCTCATCTTACAGCCCCGGGGTCCAAGGATTGAGTCCCAGCCCCAGCCCATGAGGACCCATATGCTGAACTGGGGTGTGCCCCTAGTTCGGTTCTCACTGGGGTGAGCGTCCTATGTGGAAGGCCGCTGGTGGGTTCCTGCCCTGCACAGCCCGATGCCCACCTGTGGAATGACACTATATAGAAAACTAATAATGTGCAACTATAGAGACTGTTCTGGGCCCTCCCCCTTCTCTCTGTGTCTTTCTATCTCTGTCTCTCTATCAAAAACAATAAAAATAGGGGAAGCCAGGATGGCTCAGTGGGTTAAGCACTCACTTTGCAGCACCGGAGACTGAGGATCGAATCCCGGCCCTGGCCCATGTAGACCCATATGCTGAACTGGGGAGTAACCCCAGTTCGGTTCTCACTGGGGTAAGACCCCAGCCCAGTTCCTGCCCTGTGCATCCCCACTCCTACCTGCGGAATGAAACCATGTGGAAAAACGAATAATGTGCACCTATGGAGACTGTTCTGGGCCCTCCCCCTTCTCTCTGACTCTGTCTCTGTATCTCTCTGTCAAAAACAATAAAAATAAATCTTTAAAAAAAAAAAAGAATCTGCTTATCATGTGCCCACCACGTGTTTTCCTAAAAGGGGCCTGAAAGGTAAGGAGCTATTTGCCATTGCATTCAATGGCTTCAACTAGCTTTGCCCTTCAGTTTCTGTCTCACACAGGGTGGCTCCCTGTCTTCCCATCTGCTAGGCAGGGCTCAGAGGCCAGCTGCCCAGGACTGTTAGAACTGTGTGTAAAGGAAGACTGCACAGGCACTGAGAACCTACTGTGGCTCCCCTGCACACAGTCTTCATGGAATCTATTCTGACTCCTCTCTGCTCCATCTGGTTCCTCCTTGGCTTGTGGCTGAGCTCTGGGTGGATGAGGTTGTGAGATAGACCAGGCTTCCCCTCTGGGTGTGAAGACACATTGATGTTCTCAAACAAGAGTTCCTAAGAAGTGGAAACAAAGTTTTCTGCTCCTGTCACAACTCCCTTCTCCCCAGAACAACCAGGCTCAACACCATAGAAGTTAAATCATCCCACCTACCCCTTGAGAGCTCACACAGGCTTCACAGCATGCTCCCAGTGAACGCTTCCTAAATGAACACACAAAGGCGAAAATAAGTGAAAACAGTGCCCACACCAGCTGCTGGGCTCATGAGAAATCCACACACACCCATAAGGACAGAGCCTCTGTGTGCACAGATCCAGACATTATTAAGGTACACGCATGTCTCTGTGCCCAGCAATGCCAAGTACATGATCCATAAATACACACACACACCCATAGACACCACAGACACACTCCTACAGAGTCAGGGTTATCATGAGGTGAGGGATGTGAGTTGTGCAAGTGCAGAGTTGGATCCTGTCTTTACTTAAAATTTTGACAATTTGTTCATTGTAGATTTTTGGAATTTTGATTTTCTTAAAATATTGCATTAAAATATTATCTTGGATTCAGAGTTTTGGTACCCCCTTCAATTTTTTGCCCGAGGTGAGTGATTCACTTGCCCCACCCTGAACATCACACACACACACACACACACACACACACACACACACACACACGGACATCCCCCCACCTACCTTCGCCACACTCACGGACACTCAGTCTCTGCATAAACCTTATTCCACCGCTAGGTGTCGCCCCAGCTCCTTCATCTGGGATCCAGCCCAACCCCACTCTTCCATAGTAAGAAAATGTCCAATTCAATTATCTGGGACATTTCCCTTTACTTCCCTCCACCTGGAACATTTACATTTTCTAAAGGAGCCTGGGAGAACAGCAACTTAACCCCAAATAACGGTGCTCTATCATGTGGAATTTTAGATGAAGGGTTTTTCCGGATGCTTCATACCCAGAAACGGAGGTTGACTTGAAATAGGTATGGGATAGTGCAAGGGGAGATCTGTTTCCCCAGCCCCACCCTCCAGTGGCACAATAGTCCCACGGTTTGAGAAAGAAAAGACTCTGTGGGAGGAGCAGAGGGATCCATCCATCCATCATTCAACAAATACAAGTTGAGGACCTATAAATGAATGAACAAATCATGGAAAGGTAGTAACAAAGGCTATGAAGAAAAATAACAGCAAGACCTCAGAGAATGGCAGTGGGGATGTTATTTTTAGATGGATGTTCAAGGTGGGCCTCTCAGAGGAGGTGGCGTTTAAACAAAAGGATAAAGAGGGAGTCAGGTGGCTACCTGGGGAATGTGTCTCCAAAGAGGGAATGGCAAGGTAGAGGCCCTAAGCATGCAATGCAAACTCAAACTACTTACTTCTCCTGTCCCACCTTGGGGGACCCTGGGAAACAGGTGACAGTGCCAAAGATGTAGCTGGATCTTAGGAAGGACTTCCCAGTGGTCAGGAAGGGGGCATCTTCCCTAAGGGAAAGCTCTATGGTAGCTCCAAGGCACTCAAGGGCCACACTCAGAACATCCAGGACAGACCCTGGATGGATGACTCCTCTGCCAGGTGCTACTCCCCTCCTCTCAGGATCGATCCAGATTCCTGCCCACAGCCCACAAGCTCCCATGTGATCTGGGCCCTCCTGACTTCCTGGTCTCATCTTCCCACTCTGCTTTGCTTTTCTTCACTCCTCTCCAGCTACACCAGCCTCCTTGCAGTTCCTCAAACTCACTAAGCTGGTTCCCAGCTCAGGACCTTTGCACATGCTATTCCCTTGCCTTGAATGTTCTTCCCCTGGACACCCAGAAGATTCCTTCTCTCACCCCTTCAGGTGTCCCCTCAAATACCACCTCCATACAGACACAGTCCCTGGCCACACCCACTAAAATAGCCCCCACCCCACCACCATCACTCAACCCCCTTTCCCTTATTTATTTTTTGGGACACTTGCATTGTATTATATTATACATTTATTTAGTTGTTGACATTGTGTTATGTATTTATTCTGTTCTTGTCTGTCTCTCCTACAGGAAGGTCAGCTCCAGGAGAAGAAGGATTTGATGACTTGGTTCATGGCTGTATCCCGGTGCGTAATCGTATCTGTTGATTGAATAGACGAATGTTTTCTAAAAAGGTCC
>PVKE010001323.1:73029-103435 GCA_004027555.1 Craseonycteris thonglongyai
ATCGAATCCCGGCTCCGGCCCAGGCAGGACCCACGTGCTGAACTGGGGAGTTCCCACAGTTTGGTTCTCTAACTGTCTCTGTCTCTGTCTCTCTCTCTATCTGTCAAAAAGTAAAATAGAAATAACTATGCACTGAAGACAAAAAGATAATTTCTCTCTATAAATGTGAAAAGATAAAAAAAAAAAAAAAAAAAAAAGATAAAAAGGTCCCCTGATGCACCCCAGGGCCCAGCAAGGGCTGAGCAGGGGGATCTGGGTAGCAATGGAGGGGGCAGAAAGGGGGACAGAGCATCCATTCTTCCGATACCTTCCTTCCCTAGGGCGTCAGGCTGGTGGGCAAGCTGGAGGCTGAGGCCAGTTTACGACACTAGTGACTGTGCTCCGTAGCACGGTAGCCCCGGTAAGACTTACCCTGTCCCGCTCCAAATGATTACCCCAGCTTAGCTCCGCCCCACCCTCCATTTAACCCCGCCTCCGTAGAACCCAGTGTAGTCCCGCCCCGAGCAGCCCCTTGAGCCCCGCCCTCACGCAACTGCCTCACGCACCCTTAGCCAATCTTCGCTGGAGGACCAGAAACCTGGAGTTCCTTAGGAGCTAGCAGGGGCTCGCAGGAGGATCCCCACAGGTGGTGGTTTCACGGACCCTTCTCGGAAAAAACAAGTTCAGTGTCACACCTGGTTCATCTCTGTCCAGCAGATACTCAAGTATATGCCTCCTGTCTGTCTCAGTCATCTCTTTACTTCTCTCTGGCTCTATTAATTGAGGACCTGGCACACGTCCTATCCCACCCAGTATGTGGGTCCTGAGATGGGGAAACAAGAGACATGAGACCCCACAACCTCTCCCTGTGGCCTGGAAATCTTTCTGTCTAGACTACAGTCTGCCCTCCGTCCCTCCCAATGCCCCCTTCTGGTTAGGTACAAGGGTCTGTCTGATTCCTTTCTTCTTTTGATCAGGAAAGAGAAGGTACCAGGGCTTTTTTCCTCAGAGGTTTACCTAACCCACTCCTAGTGTACACAGGCACTGTCCACACCTATGGAGCGGATTGTTTTACAAGAGGTTAAGCATGTGGGCTCAGAAACCAGACTGCCTCTGTTGAATGCTAGCTCTGCGGCTCCCAAGTGGTCTGAGCTTGAGCAAGTGACTTAATTTTTCTGTGCCTCAGTTTCTCCATCTGTTAAATGAGGGTAACAGCGTGCTGGAAGGATTTAATGCCTTAATTCATGCTGTGAGCTTGAAACAGCGCCCAGCACATAATAAGCACTGAATACGTTAGCTGTGATTATCATTATTTTTTTTATTCTAGCTTCTCTCTGAGCTCCTACAGATCTGAGAACTTGAGGGGCTCCCAACCCCACGATAGAGGTTTACCAATAGCTGAAGAAAGCTTGGACCCCAGTATTTTGAAGGCCCCCAAGCCTGCCCAAGAGATGGGGTAACATGGAGAGAGACCTGCTTCTGTGAGAGCATGAATGGAGTGTCTGAGGCACCACCGAAACACACCGCGCGCACACACACACACACACACAGATGCGGGGATGTACACATTTGCATACACAGCCCTCACCCTTGAACCCCCCTCCTTTAAGTGATTTACTCAAAGGCACTGAACAGAACACTGTCACCGCGAAGCTTCCACACAGCCACACACCTGATCTCACACATTTTGTACAACACCCAGGCAGATGGACAGTCATGGGGACACTGTTGCACACAGCCCTTTACACACAGCTATGGCTGCCCAAATACCGCCAGAATTAACAGTCCTCACTTGCTGTCACATCAGCAGTCACACACAGACACACAACTCCCAGTTACAGGCTCTCAAGCCTCACACTGTCACACCAACCCTCCAGTCACAGCCTGTCACATACACACACCCTCTCCGATTACACCCAACTCACGCACAGTTGGACACACCAGCATAGCCACACAAACTCAGTCACACCCAGCCATGACACAAAGGCACACGTTTACCCAGCACCCCTCTGCACCTCACACATGTCCCCGTCAGTCACTCACACGTGAGTCCCGCCCCCTTCTCAACACTGGGGGTGCAAGCGAGGAGTGGGGGGCTTCAGAAGCTGGGCACCTCCAGCCATGATGGGGGAGTGACAGGTACGCAGCACCCAAAAGCCCCCTTAAGTTCCCCCCTAGCCCCACTCTGCTCCAGAGAGATGGCGGGTGTGGTGGGTTCCAGGTCACCGAGGAGTTGAGGACCCAAAAGCTGAGGTCAGAGTGTCCCCAAAACCATCCCAGCGTCAGGCTGGATTTGAAGCCCACCCCCCCCACCCCGTCTTTTTCCCAAAGACAGAGTGGACGTTCCAGCCCCTCCCCAGCTGCGACCTCCGCCCCTCGTAGCCCCGGGGGGGGGCTCGTGGAGCCGCAAACCCCGTTTCTGCGGGAACCTGCTCACCCCCACTCCCTACCTGAGGCCCCCGGCGCCCGCACCTGCCCGCCGGGCCCCTACCTGTCCGGCGAGGCCTGAGCACAGCAGCAGCAGCAGCAGCGGCGGGAGCGTGAGCGGCCACATGACGCGCCCCCGGCCCGGCGTTCTGACCCCCGCCCTCCCTAGCGGTGCCTCGGCGCGGGGACCGCCACCAAGCGCGACCCCGCCCGCCCGGCCGGGCGACCCTCCGCCGCCGCCTCCCCGGCCTCGCCGGCGGTCGGGATTCCGCCCCGCCCCCGCCCCTCGCTGGCTCCGAGGCTTTGTTGCGGGCTCCGCCCCCTGCCCCGCCCCCAGGCCGTCTTGGGGCGCAGACCCCCCAGGGTCTGGGGGCGGGGAAGTGAGGGAGGTGGTACTAGGGAGGGTGGCAGGGGAGAAGACCCGGCAGCCCCCCAGGACACCAGGGGGGCGGGTCGTGGAGATGGAGGAGGGAGTCCGTCACGTGCTCGTAAATTTCACGCTCCGCGGGCGGTTCCCACTTTGAAAATGGGGGTGAAAGGGGGGACCCAGGGGCGGGGGAGTAGGAGGAAGACCTGGTAGTGAAGAAAAGAAATTGAGAGTCTCCCTCCTTAAAGAACTCAAACATCAAGAGAGAAACTGAGGCAGAGCCTGTGAAATTGGACGTGGGGGAAGGGTGTCACTGCTGGACAAGGGGCGTTGGCAGAAATAGAGACTGGGAGCGCTAGGCAAAAAACAGCGTGGGGGAGAGGGGCCGGAGGCCGATGGGGATGGCCAGCCAGGTGGGCCTCGCCGCCCACAAGGGCACCTCGTTTTCACTCACCCAACCCACCCCCACATTCCCCACGTGCCCTCCCGCTCGCTCGTCACACCTCGCTCCCGTTTAGTGGCCCAAGATGAGAGACCAGGTCCTGGAGAGAATCAAAATATTAACTCTGCCTTAACATGAGTCTTGCCTATGAAGGACATCATTGTCCTGCCTCCAGCCTTGTCCTGCATCTCCCTCCATCATCCTTCACCCCAGGAACCTTCCCCCTCAGTGGCTTTTGGGGGGGAGGGGCAGCAAGCAAATCAGGTTATAGAGGAATTAGCCATAAAATATGGGGGAGGCCTGGCATATTTTTGACCCTACTGTGTGCCAGGCAGATAATACATTATGGATGGTTTTGTCAAAGCAGTGAGAAAAATCTTGGTGTCCAATAGAATCTGGGTTTAACCCTGGTTCTGTGACTTTGTGACCTTAGGCGAAGAGTTTTCCTGGTCTCAGGAGGCCTGTTGTTGGGAGACATCTGTGATACATGAGTAAATCGAGCCAGTACACCTAGCCAGCGCTCAGTCTCCAGAAGGCATTACTACAAAGAACCATGGGCTTGAGGACACTGGCCATGGCTGTAGGACGCAAAACAGTCTGAGCCAGAGAAGGAAGGGCTCTCATCCATCCTTCTGCCTCCTCTCCTAAATGGGAGCGGGTTTTTTGCTGACTCCTCAGGCCAAGCCTGCAGGAGGCGTAGGGTAAGAGAGGGATGTTGGTTGGTGCATCCAGCAAGCTCTTCACCAAGAGTGGGCTGTGGCAACATGGATGGGGGAGGGCCCTGATTGTCTCTTTCCTACAGAGCAGTTTCCTTGTAGTTCTGTGTTTCAGAACCATGAACAAATGTCCTCCTGGGGCTCTGGTCACTGAGGACATCTGGTCACTGTCATGTTCAAGCTTTGGCCAGTGTTGCATGGTTGACATTGGTCACTATGCCCTTAGGTCTATTCCCAGCCTGCTTTCTTTGTCAGGGGAGATGGTTCCTGAAAACTACATTTCCCACACTTTCTTGATCTGGCCAGGCTCAGCCGGCAGGAGGACTGGAGGGTGATTGGTAGGTGGGAGGAAAGAAACTAGAGTATCTCTCCCTTTCTCTTCATTTTGGGTGTCTCTACCAGAGGTTATTGTATGTCTTCTGTGGTCTCAACTGCACTGGGAAGTCTCTACCATGGTTCAGCTCTTGGCCAGTGGCTGCAGCCCCTGGACTCTCGTAACCACCTCCTCCCTTTGCTGCTTCAGCCCTTGGAAAGTTGGCAGCTTAATACTGTAGAGCGGGGGTGTCAAACTGGTGGTCCACGGGCCGCATGCAGCCCCCGAGGTAATTTTTTGTGGCCCACGATACTCTGAAATAAAATGAAAATAGAAAAAATTGTTATGAAGAAAACAGCGCTTAGGGGAGATCGAGGCAATACCATACACACAATTCCCTCGTTAACCCTTTAACTACTGAGGACGAGTATACACATGGCCCAGTGCCTTTCTGGGGGCCTGTGGGTGTGTATAAACACGCTGACTCAGTTCCAGCGACCTTTGCAAATGGGATGTGGCCCGCGTGAATCTTGCCTGTTGCACCAAATGGCCCGTGTTTTAATTGAGTTTGACACCCTGCTCTAGAGCCTCAGGTCCCAAGCAGTGGTATGTGTACCCCCAGGGGTACATGCTGGGCCACTCAGGAGTACACAAAAAATCATCAGTAACAATATTTAGCTGTTACCAATATTGTAAAATTAAATCTGTAGTTTGTACTTTCAGGGTAGTAATTTTTCTTTCCTAACTTATTACCTCATTTCCACTGTTTTACATTAAGATAGGCACTGAACAAAAGGGTCAGTATATAAAAACAGCTGTTTTAAAAACAAGGGGAACAATTTATAGAAATAGGTTTAAAAGGGGCACACAAGTGGGAACAGGTTAGGAACCACTGCTCTAGAGTTAATTTATCTTCTCCCATTTGCTCTTAAAGTTTAATTAATACCACTGATTAAATCCCCATACAAGGTCTGACAATTAAGTTCACAAACTTGCCACCATGCACTTCCATCGGCAGCTCTGTACAAACAACTCGGTAAAGCTTCATAACCTTGGTGTACCGGTGTCTCACAGCTGTGTTCATGTCAACATGTGGAAGTGTCTTGTTGAGTGGCCTTAGTTATTGTTGTTAAGTGTTTTTGTGTACTGTCAGGAGAATGTCAGAGCTTGAGTTTGCCAAGACCTTGTGGAGAGGTAAGACGATGTTTTGGGCCGTATTATCACTGGTGATGAAATATGGTTGTACCAATACAACCCTGAAACAAGCATCAAAGTGCACAGTGAAAGTCAGCTAATTCTCCACAACCAAGCAACCAAAAAAGTTCCATCAGTTCAAATCAATAGTCAAAATTATGTTGCTTATCTTTTTGATATCAGAGAGATTGTTCACTATGAAGTTGTACCAACTGGACAAACAGTCAACCAAGTTGACTATTTGGAAATGCTAAAACGGCTTCATGAAGAAGTTAGACAAAAACAACCTGAACTTTTGCCAACAACTCCTGGCTTTTTTTTGCTTTTTTTTTTTAAATAAATTTGTTGGGATGACATTGGTTGGTGAAATTACATAGGTTCCAGGTGTACAATTCCACAACATATCACCAGTGTTGCATCATGAGCTCATCACCCAGAGTTAGTTTTTTTTTCCATCACCATATACTTGAATCCCCTGCCCTCCCCCTTCCCCCCCCCGACCTCTTCCCCCTCCCTCTCTGACAACCACTAAACTATTATCTGTGTCCAACAACTCATGGCTCTTGCATCACGACAATGCACCAGCTCACGTGGCACTGTCTGTGAGGGAGTTTTTAACCAGTAAACTAATAACTGTATTGGAACGCCCTCCCTACTCACCTGGTCTGGTCCCTGGTGACTTTTTTCTTTACCCAAAGATAAAGGAAATACTGAAAGAAAGACATTTTGATGACATTCAAGGTTAATACGACAATGGCTCTGATGGCCATACCAGAAAAAGAATTCCAAAATTGCTTTGAAAGGGGGACTAGGTGCTGGCAAAGCTTCCCAAGGGGAGTACTTCGAAGGTGACTGTGGTGATATTCAGCAATGAGGTGTGTAGCACTTTTTCTAAGATGAGTTCGTGAACTTAATCGTCAGACCACGTATTAGATTTTTGCTATAGGACGAGCTTTGTTCCTCTGACTGGCCAATGCATTCAGTGGTCAGGGGTAGGCTCGGTGTTCCGATCATGCTGTAGTCAGCACCCTATTGAACTACGATCTGTGCTGCCATCAGCCTACTACTTCCACTGGGATCAGCATTGTGGTCAGGGCTGTGGTCCCCACTGGTCATTCCTGGTCGCGTCGTGGTCAGTGTGGTGATCAGTTTCCTGGATGTGTTGTGCCCAGACTCACAATTATTGTACTGGTTATGCTGTGGGCGTTGTTCTGATCTTGCTTTGGACAATGACCCACTTGGCCATGCTACGGTCAAAATTATGATCAGATCGCACTTGGTCAGGATCAGACTCGATGTCCTGGTTGTACTGTTGTCCACTTCAAGGTCAGCACCATGGTCAATGCTATGATGAGCATGGTGTCTGCCTTCCTCTGTGCTTAGTGTAGTGATCAGAATTGTGAACTGAGAGAGATCAGCTTCTCAAGGACCTTGTGCATCTAAACTGATGTCCCAGGTGTCTCAGGATCTGGCACTGGGCAAATTCTGCTCTCCACAAAGCGGCATTGGATCCCCACCAGCTCTTACCACCTGGCTATTAGGTTTTCCTAATTGGTGCTTGGGCAGCCAGCCAGTGCCTCTACTGTTCAGTGACCCCTTCATGTGTCCAGCCAGAGGAGGACACAGTCTGGGCCTTTGTTTTCCCACACCCTGCAGAAGACCTGACGAAGAAAAGATGATCAAGAAGAATTTAGTGGGTGAATAAATCTATACCATGCATGTCCACGTGCACCTTTGCTCTTGCTGATCCTTCTGTATATTAGTCAGGGCTCCTTTGGTAGCAAGTGGCAGAAAGGCAACTTGAACTTTCTTAAGCAAAAGAAAGAATATCCAATAGTTCACATGAAAAAAAATATATATCCAGGAGTAATGGAATTCAAACAAGGCTGGATCCAGGGGTTCTGTCATGTCATCAGGATTCTGTCTCTCTCCATTTCCCATCTCTGTTAGTCTCTGCAAGGGATTCCCTTTTAGCCAAGAGGTGACAAAGGTAGTTCCCAGAACCTTACATCTTCCAAGCTCAACAACTTCAGCAAAAAGAGAGAGCTTGCATAGAAATAAATAATGTTTCTCATTGCTTCCTCCAAAGTCACGTTCCCATCCCTGAACCAACCATGGGTTCAGAGCAATGGCTTATCCAGACCTCACTGGTAGATCATCCCCCCCGAGCCAGACAGTGGAGTTAGCTCCATCTAACCTACACTGGATAGAAAATAAAGGGGGGAGGGGCAGATGTGGAACTTTTACCATTAAAAGAATGCTGTGCAAGCAAAACCAAAAGATGACAGGTGCTGAGGCACCACTCCAACTTCCTAGTGTGCAGTCTTATACTGCAGAGGCTGCAAAGCTAAAAACAGGTTTTCAGACTCCCTTGCAGCTAAACTTCTGTACGCCAATGAGATCCTTCTATCAAGTGGAAGTGTGAGAAGTGGGTGGAGGTCATCTTTCTGCTGCATTGCTGTGGCATCTGACAAGCACATTGTGGAGACAATGGGTTTTCCTTCTGGGATGTTACTGTCTCCAGTCACCAGTGTCACCAGCTTTTGTGGAGAAGTAATTGCAAGTGAATTTGACGTTAACTTCTAAATCTCTAAATTACAACTATGGTGATGTATTGTGGTTTTTGAAAATAATGTTTTTGAGATACAATTCACATCCCACACAATCCACCCTTTAAAGTGGTTCCATAGTTTTGTTTTGTTTTTAAGATTTATTTTATTGTTTTTAACAGAGACAGAGAGAAGGGGGAGGGCCCAGAGCAGTAGTTGTACATCATCAGTTTTCAGCATGGTTTTGTTCCACACAGGTGGGCACTGGCTGTGCAGGGTGGGAAGTAGGCTGGGGGCCTCCTGCATGGGAGGCATGGCCCCTTGAGCCAGGGGCCAAACCAGGGGGTGAGAACTGAACTGGGGGCCTCCCTTATGGGAAGCACACCCCAGTGCAGCATATGGGTCTGCACAGGCCGGGGGCCAGGATTCAGTCCTTGGTCCCCGGGGCTGCAAAGCGAGCACTTAACCCACTGAGCCATCCTGGCTTTCCCAGTTCCATAGTTATTGATATATTATGTTATTCATTTGTTAAGTTGTAATAAAATATATATAACATCAGGGAATGCCAGGATACGTCAGTGGTTGAGCTCTTGCCTCACAAAATTGTGAGGTCTGGGTTCTATTTCCAGCCCTGGCCTGTGCAAACCCATATGCTAAACTTCAGTACAACTGGCAACTGCCAGGATGGCTCAGTGGTGAAGGTTCTCACCTCCCATGTGGGAGGTACCAGTTTGGTTCCCTCCTCATGTGACCCCACATCCACCTGTGTGGAATGAAACCATGTACAACTAAAGATGTACAACTATGGAGAATGCTCTGGGCCCTCCTCCCTTTTCTCTGCCTCTCTCTCTCTCTCTCACCTTCTCTTAAACAATAAAATAAAACTTAATATATATATTAATACCATAAAATGTTCCATCTTAATAATTTTAAGTGCACAATATTCAGTGGTATTAATTACTTCTATAATGTGGTGCAACCATCAACACTATCTAGTTCCAGACTTTCTGACTTCCCCAAACAGAAACTCCATAACTAGTAAGCAATAGCTCCCATTCTCCCCACCCCAGCCCATGGAACCTCTCATCTACTTTCTGTCTATATGTATTTGCCTTTTCTAGATATTTTGTATTTGTGGAATCATACAATATTTGTCCTTTTGTGTCTGGCATAATGTTTTCAAGGTTCATCCATGATATGGCAGGGGTCAGAATGTCCTTTCTTAGGAAGCTGGGATGGCTCATCGGGTTGAGTGCTCTCTTTGCAGCCCTGGGGACCAAGGATCAAGTCCCGATCCCAGCCCATGTGGACCCATATGCTGAACTGAGATGTGCTTCCCATATGGGAGACCCCCAGTTTAGTTCTTGCCCCCCTCCCCCGGTTTAGCCCCTGGCTCGAGGGGGCGTGCCTCCCATGCAGGAGGCCCCCAGCCCAGTTCCCACCCTGTGCCACCCCTACCCACTTGTGTGGAACAAAACCATGTTGAAAAACTGATGACATACAACTGTGGAGACTGCTCTGGGCCCTCCCCCTTCTCTCTGTCTCTCCCTGTCTCTGTCTCTGTCAAAAACAATAAAATAAATCTTAAAAAAAAAGGATGGGGATGGGGAAGCTGGGATGGCTCAGTGGGTTAAGCGCTCACTTTGCAGCACTGGGGACCGAGGATCAAATCCCGTCCCCGGCCCGTGCGGAACCATGTGCTGAACTGGGAGTTCCCCCAATTCAGTTCTCTCTCTGTCTCTGTATCTCTATCTCTCTCTCTCTCTCTCTGTCAAAAATAAAAATAAATAAATAAAAATATATTTAAAAAAAAAAAAAAGGATGGGGGGGAGGTGGGAGTGGGCACCGGATATATGGTGATGAAAGGGGAGCTGATTCTGGGTGGTGGGCACATAATGCGATGCAAGGGTGATGTGATATGAACTTGTACATCCGGAAACTATCTAATTGTTACCAATCAATGTCACCCCAATAAATTTAACAATAAAAAAAAAGGATGTTCTTTCTATGGCTGAATAATATTCCATTGTGTGGATGGACCACATTTTACTTATCAGTTATGGGGCTGTATTCTTGAAGTCAGTTGTTCCCATGGGTGTTTCCCCACCTTCCTGTGAATAATACAGGTGGAAGGTCATATGTAGGCCAACTCAGAAGTGATGTTCTGTAGCCAGTTGTCCTATAGGCTCAGCCTAGAGCCCCACCTGCCAGCCTTCTAACAGTTTTCTAAGCGCCAAGTTCCCAGGTTTGGGTCCTTGTTTCCTGATTGATCCGTACTTGGAATGTTCACTCCCCTTTCCTGTCTGGAGAGAATCTCATCATTCATGAAGCCCTAATGATGACCTATTCAGAGCTACATCTCTTCATTGACAGCCATCCCTAGTCATTAAGCTCCCACTAAGAACTCAGCACCAGGCTAAGTCCTCTCCATGCACTGTTTCCTTACATTATTACAGTGACCCTGTGAAGCAGGAATTATTGCCCCAATTTAAGAAGAGAAAGTTTGAGACTCAGAGAGGTTTGGTAACTTGACCAAGGCTGCCCAGCCTAATTAGCAGCAGACATGGGATTCAAACCCAGTGTTTTCTGAGTCAAAACCAACCTATTGACATACATAGTATTATAGTGAGTTGTTTGTTTGCATTTTTCCTTTCCCATCAAATCCACTTGGGCAACTGAGGATCAGTCCTGCTGGGGGAGAGGGTAGAACCTGTGCCTCAGTTGTCCCACCTGAGCGTGAGGCAGGCTGGCGTTTACTCTCCAGGTCCTGTGTGTCACTGGGGGAGGGCTGCTCCCAGGGGCTTCAGCTCCTCGGCATTTCTAGCCTGACTGGTGTGTGAGCTGAGGCAGCCCTGAGACTAAAAGAAAGGCACAAGGACACACGAGGGTGAGGGGCTACAGGCAGGCCACCAACATCATCTGCCTAGGTCCCACTTTTCAGATAGAAAAATCAAGGCTCAGAGAACTTAAGATGATTAACCAAGGCCACAGAGAAGGTGTACAGCTGAGCTAAGACCACAGTTTGGCTTGTGTCTGACTCCAGGTGCGAGGTTCTTTATGCCGTGGTTGCAGGGAATAAATACCTGGACCAGACCCTCTGGTGCCCCAGAGGCATCAAGAAGGCCTGGCCAGGTGAGCTGCGCATCCCCTTCACTCCTCCCCAGCCCCTGACACCACTCATTCCAGTGCCTTCCAGGTGCAAGTACTCACGCAGAGTAGAGCACAGCCACCTTTCCATGTGCAGGAAAAGACTCCTGGGGGAAGCCTGGGTTCAACCCTCGGCTCTTGGAGTCCCCGCCATACTGTCCCCACCATTCAGCCCCACTGTCTCCTTCCCTTAGGCATTATGCACTGTGGAACGCTGCCATCATGGGGACTTTCTCCCTGCCAGGCATCTCTCATGCACGGACACACATGTACACACGCATGCACGTGCGCACGCATGCACACACATGCACACACAATTGCTGAATGACCCAGCTGTGAGGATAGGGATCTGTCCCCCAGTTGTGCAGGCACGCTGTGAGCTGGCACTGAGACACACAGCATGGGCACAGTCACCCAGGCACACCATACCTGCGTACAGTGTCATGCCCACCCAGAACCTGCATACACAACCACACGCCACACACAGCCAGATACACATCCCAGGCACAGGGACCCACAGAAACCCACGCCTACCATCAGATGGTAGAATATCAGAGGTGAGCCAGCCAGGCTCCCAAGAACCAGCTCACAAATACAGTGACTCAACAAACACATCAACCCCACACACAGAGAGCTCCAGCAGAACAGCGAGTGCACACATCCACACACCCATAACCCCACAACATAGTCATACAAACGCACCCCAACACAAGCACACAGTTCATATACAAGGAGAGTCATAAAGCAGACATGTAGTTAACACATTACACAGGCACAGATCCATAGACAGTCACACAAAACACACAGGCAGTTCATATGCAAACACACACAGGCACATAGTCTGTACAAAACACACCCACAGACACAGTCACATACATAAACACACAGTACAGACAGTTAACACAAACCCACAGGAACTCATGACACAACAAAGACACCCTCTGACACGTGAACCCCAGGCCCAGGCAGCGTGGGAATGAAGCTGTGAGATGGAGAACGGGATGACTCAGGGGCCTGTGAGGGAGGAGGCGGCGAGCAGGAGGGGTCCCAGCCAGCATCCAGCACATGTGGTTCCCATTACAGGCCTGGGAATTGAGGGATGAGCTGGCCGGACAAGGAGACCCAGCGCTGTTCCCAGCCCTGCCAAGCCAGGAAGGAGCAAGGCCCTAGTCCGAGGCTATGGGGCCGGAACTTGGCTCAGAACCACGCAGCTCCTACCAGGAGTGGTCTATCCTCAGCCAGGCCTGGCTGGGGCCCATTTCAAACCCTGCAACAGCCCTGGGAAGGGTTTCACAGGAGAGGAAAGTGAAGGGCTCAAAGAGGTTAGACACTTGCCTGAGGTCACACAGCCAGGAAGTGGTGGGCTGGGCTGGGAGCCCAGGTCTCATGCAGCCCCTGCCCCAGCCTCTAAGCAGATGCAAGGACTCCTGCATTTCCCCACACAGAGAGACGGGGGGCTCCCTCCAGCCTGGGCTGGATTTGGGGCTATGAACAAGGCCGCTTCTGTCCTCAAGTAATAGAAAGTGGAGAGTATGGTACATGCACAGACGCACAGGGTTCTCTGAGCATGACTGGGGGGCCCCGGTCTAGTCTGCTGGGGGGCAGGGGAGGGGTAGGGAGTGACACCAGAGCTGAAACCTAAGAGATGAGTAAGCTGGCAAGGCATGGTAGACAGACCAGTGGAGACAAAGGCCCCAAGATCACAAAGTGCAGGAGTCTAGGTCGCCTCCTGGTGTGGGGTGGTGACAAGTGACACCAGAGCTGACAGACAGGACTGGACTTGATCTTGGGGACAAAAGGGAGCCTCAGGAGAGTGATGAGAGGAAAAGGACATAGTGAGGTTGGGCAGCCAGCATGAAGATCCTACTCAGCACCGCTGCAGACATGCCTTCCCCATAACCCAGACTTTCTGTTCCTGCCTATTACACACACTCATCCGTGTGCACAGAAGGCACACGGGGATGAGTGAACAGGGGCTGCATGAGAAACACCTAAAGTTCATGAGTAAGAGAGTGGACAACTGTGCTGAAGTAAGCATTTAAAAAGCAATTAGGGGAAAGCCGGGACGTCTCAGCGGGTTGAGCGCTCGCTTTGAGGCCATGAGGACCGAGGATCGAATCCCAGCTCCAGCCCAGGCAGGACCCACATGCTGAACTGGGGAGTTCCCACAGTTCGGTTCTCTAACTGTCTCTGTCTCTGTCTCTCTCTCTATCTGTCAAAAAGTAAAATAGAAATAAATATGCACTGAAGACAAAAAGATGGTTTCTCTCTATAAATGTGAAAAGATAAAAAAAAAAAAAAAAAAAAAGAAAGATTTAAAAAGCAATTAAAAAGACAGGACTAGAAACACTTGTGTCTACATGGACAAGATACAACTCCCCCGTCCCCGTTGAGTAACAAAGTTGCAAAAGAACACATTCAGTATTGTACCAATTATAGTTTTAAAATTTGCCAAATCATGTTGTGTTTCACCCATGGATACAGCCCTTTGTATGCTGTAAACATGGAAAAATCTTCTGAGAGCAGAAGTTCCCACACTCGAAGGAAGAGGAGAACAGGGAGTGCTAATGGAGACAGAATTTTAGTGGGGAGGATGGAAAAGTTCCAGAGATGTTTGGTGGCCATGGCTGCACAACGTGACTGTACTTCATGCCTCTGAACTGGACACTTCAAAGTGGTTAAATGGTAAATTTTATCTTATGCTTTACCACAATTTTAAAAAATTATTTTCGGGGGGGGTGCCGGGATGGCTCAGAGGGTTAAGGGCTTGTCTTGTAGCCCCGGGGTCTGGGAATTGAATCCCAGCCCCAGCCTGTGCAACCCATATGCTGAAATGGGGTGTGTTTCCCATGCGAGAAGCCACCAGTTCTGTTCTTGCTGGGGCAAACTTCCCATGTGGGAGACCCCGGGTTCCACCCCCAGCTCACAGGGGTGAGCTTCCCCGGTCCGGTTCCTGCCCTGTGTGGCCCCTGCTCACCTGTGTGGAACAAAACTATGCCGAAAACTGATGACATAAAACTGGAGACTGCTCTAGGCCCTCCCCCTTCTCTCTGTCTCTGTCTCTCTCTGTCAAAAACAAAATAAATCTTTTAAAAAATTATTTTTTAATTCTCCACACTCACCTACCCCTGGTAGGAGAAAAAGAGGGATGCAATAGCAGAAATGTGTACAGAGGGCATGAACTGTTTGTACGACATTTTATTTCTTATGCTGGGCAGTAGAAACATGAATGTTCATTATAAATTTCTCTCCAGAGGTTTCTTTTAATAATAGCAACCGTATGATGGCATTTACCACATAGCAGACATTGTTTTAAGTGTTTGATTTAATTTAACCCTCACACAACCTGATGCTATTCACCTTATTCACCCCACTTTACAGCTGTGCACAGAGTTGAAGGTTACACCTGTCATAGTGGACAACTGAGACTTGGACCAGGTGCTTGGCTCTAACCATTACACCACACTGCCTCCATTCACCTTCCCTATTTCATTCACTGGTTTTGTCACTGGAGGAATGTATCTAAGAAGAGCATGTGTTTTGGAGGGAGTGTGGGAAGGGGCATGAGGAATCTTCTGGGGCGCTAGAAACAGTCTATGAGTAATTCTTGTTTGGTCTGTAGACAGTTGTCAAAACTTATTCAACAGAACATTGAGAGCCCATGTATTTTATTGTACTATATTGTATGCCTCGGTGACAACACATTTTTAAGAAGGAAGATACCCAATGCAGCAATTCCACTTCTGAGCATATATCCCAAAGAACTGAAAGCGGGGCCTGGAAGAGGTGGTCACACACCTGTTTTCATGGCAGCATTGTTCACAGTAGTCACGTGTTGGGTGACTGGATAAACAAATGTGGTGCTTATATGAGGGCTGTCTGGAAAAAAATCCAGCCATAAATGCCTCTATTTTTCATATTACATGGCTGAATACTTTCCAGACAGCCCTCATAGACAATGAAATATTATGCAGCCTTAAAAGGGAGAGAAATTCTGACATATGCTACTAAGTGGATGACCCTTAAGGACATTATGCTCAGTGAAATAAGCCAGACCCAAGAGGACAGATGCTGTATAATTCCACCTACAGGAGGTCCCTACAGGAGCCAACCCGCAGACAGGAAAGAGAATGGTGGGCGCCAGGGACTGGGTCAGGATTCATGGGCAATTAGTGTTTAATGGGGACAGTGTTTCAGTTTGGCACAATACAAAGTTCTAGAGACCTGTTGCACAGCAATGTGAATATACTTAACACTACTGAACTGGACACTTAAAAATGGTTAAGATGGTAAATTTTATATTATGTGTTTTGTTTTGTTTTTTATCACAAAAATAAAATAAGGAATATACCAAGGCAATGGAAGCACGTATAAAGGAGATGAGACCAGCAGTAGGAAGGCCAGGACAGCTTCTCTAGGTCAACCTAGTTTTCCGTTGGCCCAGCTTCCGGTCTCCCCGGTACTTTCTCTGTCACATTCAGGGGTCCAGGCCCACTCTCTCAAAAGGAAGCTCCAGTGTCTGGGGCACTCAGAACACAAAGCCACACATCTGCCCTTGTGGGGATGGGGCCTTCATGAATCTGCATGGCATGGGCCTGGGCATGGCTGCATGAGACATCACATGGCTCCCTCCCTCTCTTTGCAAGAGCAGCTGCTTCAAGGATGCCTCCTCCAGGGAGCCTTCCCTGACCACTCTGTCTCAAAGAACACTCCTTTTTCTTTTTTCATAGCATCACCTGACATATATACACATATGTATTTGCTTACTGCCTGTCAGCCCCACTGAAATGTTAACTCCATGAGGGCAGAGATCATTGTCTTGTTCATTGCTCGATCCATAGAGCCTATAGAACAGCACCTGGCACATAATAGGTGCTCAGTAAATATCTGTTGAATGAATGACAAATGAGTCGGGAAGGGGCAGGGACCTCTGAGATGTCTGCGATGGAGTTTACTTGGGTCTGTGTATGTAGCTTATGTGTTGGTGACATGTCTCTGTGTGGGGTTGTGTGTGTATCTGCATGCCTAGCATGTGCCAGGCCCCAGATGCAGTATTTTTGTATGTGATGATGGGGGTCTCCCTGCATATGTGGCTCTATCTCTGAGTGTGGGTTTGTGAACATGGCTGTGTGTGGGGGTGGGGGGGTATGTCCAGGCACAAATGGGTGTGTGGAACTGTGTGTGTGTCCTATATGCATGCCAACTTGTCTGGATCTGGCTGAGGCTGTAGGGACGTGTATAGCGTGGGTTCACCCCCTGGGACTCTGCTTGTGGGTCCAGGACGTGACCTCCAGCTGTGGTGGGTGGGAAGGGGGTGACAAGATGAGGATCTGATTCTGTGAGCCATTGGTCTGTGAATATCACTTATTGTATCTCTGACAATGTAAGGGTGTGTGTGTGTGTAAAATTTTCTAAGCCACCTGCACCCACAAACATGTCTGGATAAAGCCAACAAATGCCCCCACATTGGTTGTCCTGCCCAGCCCCCAGCTCAGAACCATGGGTATAATTGCTCAGGAAGCACAAGGGTGATTAATTATAGCCACTGAATATGTAAATCAGCTGGGGGCTTTCCCAGCAGCCTCCTGGGTGCTGGCAATGATACTGAGTAAATACACAGAGCTGAGCCTGTGAGACCCAGAATTCCCTCCTTACACCCTTGTCAATTACCCTGTAATTTAGCAGAGCCCAGTTTCTAATTCTTTAACGAGCTTTAGCTAATTAAAGAGTCCTCATTACACTATTAATTGTTCCTCCTCTCCAAAATACCTGCACAAGGGTAGGATTGGAGTTGCAAAAGCTGATGCTAGCTGATCTACATTCAAACCCTGGGTTGTGTATTGGATGTAATTTTTAAAAACAATGGGAAAAAATCCCCCAAAGGAGATGATGGCTTTTTACTTGGCAAAATTTCTAGTTCTAGACTCTGGGCAAGTTACTCCACCTCTCTGTTCCTCAGTCCCTTTATCTGAAAAATGGGGATAGTAACAGAACCTTCATTAATGGTTGTGATGAGGAATAAATAAATTCATCCAGAAAAACACTTGATAAACAGTGTTTGGCATGTAGACAGTCAATGGTCATTATTGTTGTTATTAATAGTGTTAGTTGAACTAGTCATGGATCATATAGGCATGAAGATATGGTCTGTAAAAAGGACTGAGTGAACGGTTCTTCATAAGAAATTGAGATAAACTTGATCTGAGTGTAGATAGCCTTAGAGGAAGTGGGTGAAGAGGGTAGGCAAGGAAAGATGACAGGGAGAAAGAGATGGGAGAGGGCAGCAGAACACTAAGAAATCTGGACTTGCAGAAAGCATACCTCCAATGACAAATTCAGAGTGGTGGGCACTTTTGAGGTTAAGGATATTCAATATTAACTTTTAACTTGTTGACTTTCCTGCAATGAGACCTTCTGGTTCACACACACGCTTACATGCCGACCTTCAATAAAAATTAGATTTACTTATTGTATTAGTCAGGATACTTAATTATAGCTGGTATAACAAGCAACTCTTAAAAACTTCAAGGGCTTAAACCAATCTTGATCATATTTGATGAAGGTCTCCTCAGTAGCATTCCGCTAAGCAGTAACTTGGGGAACCAGGCCCCATTTGTGATAGTTCCATCTTACATGTGCTCACCAAGGTCATTGTGGAGGACTGATGTGTAGGAGGTTTCATGGCTACCCACATCCCATTAGCCAGGACTCAGTCACATGGTCCCAACCTAGCTGCAAGGGAAGCTAGAAAATGTTTTCTCAATTAGGTGTGCCCAAGAAGAGAATAATAATATACAACATTGGTGTTACCATGTGTGTTCTTGAGTTAAAGATGTTTGGGAGAGGAATTAAAAGGAAAACAGGCCCAGGTCTATATTTGGGTTGATAGAAGAGAACACAGGGTTAAAAAAAAAAAAATCAGCAAAAGCAGTAAATCAGGAGAAGCCATGACCAAGAGAAAGTCCATCCCCTCAAGAGCCCTCCTTAGTAATGGAGGGTTTCTACGTTCTTCACTGTGTGTGAAATACTTCCTCAAGACTCCACATGGCTCTTCCCTCCCATCCTCAGGTCTCGGTTCAAATACCACCTTTTCAGTGAAGGCTCTCCTGTGTTAGGAGATGGTCAGGAGCCTGAACAGAAAGGTTCTGGGAGCCTGTGGCAAGGCCTCTGCCTCCCCTGTACCTCCCCTCCCCTTGTGATTATCTATAGAAAAGAATGTATACATGCAGTTTCGCATTCAGGCCAGACCAGTTGATTGATTGCTAGGCCTAGAGTTAAAAGGATATGTATGGGGAAGGGTCTGCTTGTTCCTGTTAACAAATCTGCTTATGCTAATGAATAACCCACCCTGTACTTAACCTACAGTGTCTCAGTTTCTTCCCTATTCTTCATGTGATGATTGTTATCCTATCAATGTAAAGCAATAAAAACCAGCAGTGAGGAGCGCTCTTTGCTAGAGGCCACGAAGAGCTCTAGCCCTCTGTTTAGCTTGATTTTTCAAGACATTCCTGGTGCCAGGGTCGTCTCTGCGTCTCCGATTCGCAATACTCCTGACCACCCCACTGCATCTCTCTGTATGTAACTTGTTTTGATTTTCCTTCACAACAATCATTACTACCTACAATCACATTTATGTGGTATTATTTCCCTCAGGAGTAAGAATCTGAGGATACCACATCTCTCTTCTATCCCCCGCATCTGGAACAGTGCCTGTGCCTGAGTAAACACTCAATAGAATGAAAGAAATGAACAAATGAATGAGTGAGTGAACTCATCAACCAATCCTTGGGCACCAACGTTCTTCATGGAGTTAAGACCCTTAGGAACATTTATTGAATAAGGAAATTCAAGACAAGTATTCAGGTGGCCTTAGGGTGCTGATGGCAGATGTAAGCTCTGGGTTTAGGGGAAGCACTTACTTCAACCCACTACCTCCACCCACCCACCCACCACCTGACCTGACTCAACTCACACAAGCCTTTCATCACTTCTAACTCTATTCAGCTCAACAATGTCCATCATCTGATGCTTGGGTAAACAAAATGTGGTATACCCAGACAATAAAATATTATTCAACAATAAAAGAAGTGAAGTATTGATGCATGCTGCAACATGAATCTTGAGATCATGATGCTAAATGAAAGAAGCCAGACACAAAGGAGCACATATTGTATGATTCTATATTTATAAAATGTCCAGAACAGGCAAATCCATAGAAAGATTAGTAGTTGCCTACCACTGAGAGGTTTGAAGGAAATGGAGAGTGACTACTAACGGATATGGGATTTTTTTGAGATTATGAAAATGTTCTAAAAGTGATTGTGGTGATGGTTCTATAAGTCTCTGAATTTACTAAAAACCATTTAATTGTATACTTTAAATGGGTGAATTATATAGTAGTATGTAAATTACTTCTCAATAAATCTGTTTTAAAAAACAGGGGAAGCCAGGATGGCTCAGTGGGTTAAGCTCTCGCTTTGCAGCCCCAGGGATAGAGGATTGAATCCTGGCACCAGCCCGTGCGGGCCCATATGCTGAATTGGGGTGTGCTTCCCATGTGGGAGGCCCCCAGGTCAGTTCTTACCCCCGTGTTTGGCCCCTGGCTTGAGGGGGTGTGCATCCCATGTGGGAGGCCTCCAGCCCAGGTCCCACACTGTGTTGCCCCTGCCTACCTGTGTGGAATGAAACCATGTCAAAAACTGATGACGTACAACTATGGAGACTGCTCTGGGCCCTCCCCCTTCTCTCTGTCTCTTTCTGTCTCTGTCTCTGTCAAAAACAATAAAATAAATATTTTTTAAAAGTTCAAATTTTAATCCAACCTCTATCCCCCAATTCAAGCCACCTCAAACCCAAGTCTCATCTTCACTGATCCCATCTTGACTTACCAAATTGCCAATTCCCACCTTCTTTTCATAGCAACAGCTACTTATCTACTTAGTTCATCCTATGTCTCAAATCAACTCTAATTCAATTCAGCCCAACAACCAATTCCAAACCCTTAACTCAATCCACTCATTTCCCAACCTCGAATTTAAGAGATCCCATCAGGGATGCTGGGATGGCTCAGGGGGTTGAGTGCTCACTTTGCAGCCCTGTGGTCCAGGGATCAAGTCCTGGTCCCGGCCCCAGCCCATGTAGACCCCTATGCTAAACTGGGGTGTGCTTCTCTTATGGGAGTCCCCCATTTGGTTTTTGCCTGGGGCATGCTTCCCATGAGGGAGACCCTGGACCGGCTCCCCAACTTTGTAGCCCCACATCCACCTGTGGAATGAAACTATATTGAAAACTGATGATGTACAGCTGTGGAGACTGCTCCAGGCCCTCCCCCTTCTCTCTGTCTCTCTTTGTCTCTGTCTCTCTCTGACAAACAATAAAACAATCGTTAAAAAAATAGAGATCCTATCATTAATTTACAAGCCCAAACTCAGTCTACTAACTCCAAACCAACCTCCAATTCAACTTATCTTCAACCCATTTTTAATGAAACACACCCAACCTAGCCCCCAAACCCACTTCAAATCTCAACTCCTAAACCAATTCTCTTCACCCCAACCCATCCTCTGACTTGCCACCCAGACCTTTGACAGCTAATCATGTCATCTCAAACCAAAACCACATCTAATGTCATCTCTTGATGCACCCCCTCAGCTCAGCCAGTGGCTCCAGGACAAAACAAGATCAACTTGAAAAGCTGGATGGTCTTTCTTTTTTTCCTTCCTTCCTTCCTTCCTTCTTTCCTTTCTTTCTTCCTTCCCTTTCTTAAAGTTTGATGTCTTCCTAATGGGTTCACAATTTTTCCAGCTTAACTGACATATATATAGCATATAATATGTAAGTCTAAGTGTACATATGCTGATTTGATCTACTTACATATTGCAAAATGATTAACCCCTGCATCACATCACATATTCATCATTTATTTTTGCGGTGAGAAGTTAAGCTCTACTCTCTTACACATCTGGCTAAGTTCAACTGTTCCTCTAGGGGCCGGAGTTGATAAACAGGTCCGTCACCTAGGGTGAGCTCCATTGTAACTGAGTTCCCCTCCCCCCTCAACACTACCTCCATCAAAAGACACAATTAAGGCAGGTGGTGGCAGATACCTCAGGTGAGGCAACATCTAGACCCTAAGAAAGATACAGCCAGAACCAAATGAAGGGCACAGACAGGGACACAGTTCACTGGTTTATTCTCAGACTTGAGATGCCAATTATGCCCCATGGCCCGGGGTGGGGGGGGGGGGGCTCTAATCTCTCTCATCATAGCCCAGCCTTCCCTAAGGAGGAAGCAGATTAAATATACAACAGAGGGGATTTCCCCTTTTAATACAGAACCAGGTTTAAATAGGGAAGCACCATTAGGATCCTGATTTACCCCTGGCATCCTGGTCCCCAAACCATCTTGATGGCAAGGTGCATTTGGGGAGACATGAGGGGCCAGTGTTCAGAGCTGGGCTGAGGCAGCAAACGGAGCGCACAGCTTGGTCCAAGGAAGTCCCGCTCGCCTCTGTAATCTGACTTCAGTTCCTTCACACTGAACCCACCTGAAAACAGGAATGAGTGAAGGGGTCCCAGCTTGGGATCAGGAGACGTCCAGTGCTTAACTGTTGGGAAGGGTAGCACCAAAGGCTGTTGGGGGCACTGTCTGAGGAGGGGGAGGCAGGCATGATGGGGGGCACTCATCAGCTCTGAGTTAGAAGTTCATTGCATGGGAGGTCGGGGGTGGGGAGTTGAGGGTTGGGTAGGTATGGAAGGGAGAGCCAGATAACGGTTATCCCAGCAGGAGTGTGGTAGGGGGAGGCTGGATTCCTGGGCCAGGAGAGTCAAGCCCCCAAGCCCTCAACTCCCTGGAAGGGAGGAATATTGTTTGACCGGAATGAGCAGACTCTCCCTGGCTCCACAGTCACATAAGACGATAAATATGGTGGCTTCAAAGCCGCAGCACCAAATGAGGGTGCCCCCCCTGAAGCCCCCTCATTGTCCCTCCCACTCCCAAGGCTCTCAGCTGCTAAAGCACACAGGGCCCAGTTCAAACCCAAACTTCTGGTTCATCTGGCCAAAGTCAGTGGCCGCCACGTCCCGCAGGGGCAGAAACCCTACTCGGGAAGAGCTGAACTCCAAAAGCGTCTTCGTCTGTCCCTTCCGGAGCTGCCCGTGGAAGACACAGATAGCACGTTACCGGGGAGGGCGGCTGAGGCCTCGCCTCCCTGCTCTGCTCAGCCCGGCCCCTCTCCCTTACCCGGCAGCCGTCATAGGGGACAGTGATGGTGGCTGCTGCTGTCTGGTTGAAGGACAGCTGCTCCCCATTGGCCGCGAGGAAGCGAAGGGAGCGGCCATGGTCGCCTGTAGCTTCGTCCAGCCAGGCGGCCGAGTTCTGGCACAAGTACGTGAAGCTCTGGCGGACGGTGGCACTCAGCAACTTCAGGAAGGTCAGCTGTACCACGTTCACTGGGGACCCATCAGCATCCACGTAGGAGAACTGGGGTGAGGCAAACAAGAGATCAGGGTGCCCAGCCAGCCAGCCGCCATACTTCTGGGAGCCTTTAGGTACGTGTGGCTTCTGAGCACTTAAAATGTGGCTAACTTGACTGAGAGACGTTTTAAACTTGGTGTAATTTCTTCTTTAATATTTAATTGAAACGTTTTACTTTAATTCATAACTCATAGCCTCCTTTCAGTTATCAGAACACTTAGGCTTGGAACAAACTAAATATGCAAATCTCCTTCTTCAACTGCATGTTTTATGAAATCTAAGTACAAGGGCTGTCCGGAAATATCCAGCCATGTAACTATTTCATTAGATTGACAATGGCTGGATTTTTCTGGACAGCCCTCATATACATCAAGTATTTCCCATGAAATTTAGCTCCCAGATTATGATGTCCTATAAATGTAAAGTACAGAGAGTGTCAAAAATGTATACACATTTTAAGAAAGAAAAAAAACTGTATTATAATCATAATACTCAATATATACTGGTAACAAAAGATGAATACAAGTCACATTTGACTTCTGCAATTCCAAGAGGTGCTCAAAGGGATTACAGTGAACTACTGCTTGAACAACAGTGACCGGTGTCTACTTGTATCTCTGCACATGCTGTTTCAATTTACTGTGTATCTCAAACGTACCATGAATGTGAGCAATTGTTAGGCATGTTGGAGTTCTGTTGCACACTCACACCTCCATTGTCATTGCACTTCCACAACATTCTCAAATTGGTCTTGTGCTCCTCAAACAACCATGCTTCGGTCATTGCCTTTGACTGTCCTACCTGTCACATGGTGACTCTAGCATTCATTCAATTAATGCCATTTGTTTGTTTGTTTGTGAGACAGAAGCAGAGAGAGACAGGGAGAAGGGGAAGGGCTTTTTTTATTGTTTTTGACAGAGACACAGAGAGACAGAAAGAGAGAGAGGGGGGAGGGCCCAGAGCAGTCTCCACAGTTGTACATCATCAGTTTTCGACATGGTTTTGTTCCACACAGATGGGCAAGGGCAGCACAGGGTGGGAACTGGGCTGGGGGCCTCCCGCATGGGAAGCACACCCCAGTTCAGCATATGGGTTCGCACAGGCCGGGCTGGGATTCACTCCTCAGTCCCCTGGGGCTGCAAAGCATGCGCTCAACCCACTGAGCCATCCCAGCTTCCCCTTAACCTTTTGAGCGAACATCATACTACACATTGCTACTGCAATTCAATTCAACTTTGGAAAGTAATACATAGATACTATCTCTTAAAATGTGTATACATGTTTTTGGCACCCCCAGTATTCACCAGACTCTGAAGAACTTGTATGAAAAAAAGGTAGAATGCCTCTATAATCTTTATATTGATATCCCAATATTTTGGATACGTTGGGTTACATATTATTAGCACATCACTGTCTTGAGACCGTGCACTTGGTAACACATCCTTTTGGCTTCCTTCTCTTTCCTGTCTCATTTCTACATTCCCCAACTGATGTTTTCCTGAATCACCTCCCAGATAAACTATTTGCAATTGAATCTTTGCCTCAGGGTCTGTTTGAGGGGAATCCAAACCACAATCGCCCTTACATTACATTATAGCTTGTTTCCTTGGTCTGTTTCCTGGGTTGTATTTCGGGTAGAATATCAACTTCATGAATACAGGAAAAGTCTTTAATTTGCTACTATGTTCCCAGTGCTTAGCATATACATACATGTTACATAAATGAATCCAAGATCCCCACCGCCACCCCTTAAACCTGCTTCTTGTCTCAATTACATATCCCAGAATCTCCCTGGACCCAGTGCCTCACCTCGGAAACCTGGGCACCACCCCCTTCTCCCCCATCCCCTCCGCCTCATCAATTACTAGGTCCTACTGACTTGCCCTCTTTGATCTTGCTCCAAGCCATGCTCTCCTCTCCAGCCCCACAGAATCCAACTCGTCTGGATCAACGCATCTACTCTCTCATCTCCAGGCCCTCAGTCTCACCACCACCAGCAGCCCCAGAGGCATTTTTCTAACAGAGATTTGATCTGAGTCCCTGTCTCACTGAAACACATTCCATGGCCCCCTACTGCCCACATTCTTTGGGGGGGGGGGGGTGGGCCTGGCCCTCACCTACTTCCCCAGGCTCTTCTCCAAGTATATCCCCCCTCATATTCTCAGAGCAAGTAGCTTTTTCTTCTTTAAATTCACCAGACCATCTCTTGTTTGGAGCTTTGCACATGCTGCTCCCTCTTCCTGCAACACTTTTCCTTGTCCTCCCAAACGTGCTAACCCATCTCATTCTTTAGGCCTCAGCTGAGCTCGTGACTTCTACCAGGAAGCCTTCAGTCCTTGCAGTGTTGCCTCTGGATTTCCACCATGCCCTGTGCTTGCCCCATCACACATCTGATGCTGCCCCACTCACTCGCCCTTCCCCAGCCTGTGATCACCAGCAAGGCAGGCGTAAGTCTGGCCTGTTCCCCTCACCCCTCAGAGCCCCTCTCCCAACTCCCCCTGCTGGTTCCCACAACTTTTCACAACTACCCACCACTTCAGCCTTGGGCAACTCACCTTCTTCCCTCGACGGAATGTGCTATACCAGCTCCCTGGCTTTTCCCTGGACCAAGAGGCCAGTTTCACCTGGGGAAGGAGGGAAGGTCAGCAGCAGGTGCCATGGGCACCCACCATGTCCTTTCTGCATTTACCTCCCCACTCTGTAAACATCCGGGCTCTCTGGTGGTTGCCTGGCCCTGGCAGTGAGCTTGGCGGGTGCACAGGGCAGGTCCAAGGGGACAGGGCCCCGCTCTCAGAGGCAGCCCTCAACAGGTGACTGACAAGGTTGGTAGATAAATGCCCCAGCTCCCTCTCCACCAGGTGGGACCACTTCCAGGTGCTTGTTCCGCACTATATCCCAGAAGCCCTCAGTGGAACCCAGCCTTGGGGGGCCCAGTGGTGACATTTTAACATTGACTGCCTCCCAGACCCTGATCACATCCCCCTCCCCCTTCCTGGTGCCTCCTGAAAACAGAATGATTTGCCCTCAAATCCTTGTCTCAGGCTCTGTCTGGGGAACCCAACACTAGAACATTCCCCACTCCCCTCCCCAACTTCTCTCTGAGCAGATAAAAAGGGTGAGCTGTGAAGAGATCAGGTCTCAGATGTTCAAAGATCAAGTCCTGCACTCCAGCCCCCAGACAGGGGGGTCTGAGTACCCAGTAAGCCAGGGCGCTGATCAATCAAAAATAACAATACATCAGAAGAAGCACATTATTGTTCAGTTTTGCAGGCCCTGTGTTAGCTGCGTTATACCTGCAATAGAGGTATTAGCACTCAGTTAGTGTTTAATCAGTTTAACAGGGTGTGTGCACTGGTACTGTGATAGCACAACCACCCTATGGGGCAGATGCTTGCTCGAACCCCATTTTACAGATGACAACACTGAGGTAACAAACCCAGATCCTAACCCAGATGCCCAGAGCTGGTGCTGCTGGCCCACTGCCCTCCCCTTCTAAGCTGGTGCTTGGTGTTTGAGGCCGTTAGCTCAGAGCTCCCTGGTGGTGAACCCCAGGATTGCTGGGAGACCAAGTGGTCTCATCTCCCAGACCAAAGCCTGGAGGGCAGTGAGCCCACAGGGCCTATAGGATGGCAGGTCAGGGGGCAGTGTAGCTGCGTGGTTAAGGGCTGGGACTCTGGAGCCAGACTGCCACCCATTACCTGGTCATTTCTCAGCTTCCCTGTCTAGGGGGTGATGGCGGATCTGCCACATCGGGTGGTTAGGGCTTAGCAAGTTAATGCATCTAAGTACTTAGAACAGGCCTGGCATGCGGAAGCCTATGTAAAGCTTCCACCTTTCCTGATTTCTTTACTAGTTTTGCTTGTCTGTCTCTGTGGAAGGCGGGCTCCATAAAAACAGAGACTTTTTTCTCTTTTGTATTCTCTGCTGCAGCCCTGGCATTTGGCATACAGCAGGTGCTTGATAAATGTTGGCTGAAGTAAGGATCAGGTCCTGGACAAGGTCCGGTATGGTCTTGGGGGCAGGGGAGAAGGGGACAGCTCCCCTGAGGGAGAATGAGATGGTGCCCAGAGCCCCCTTCCTCCTCACTCCAACTCCCCCGCAGACTGCACTCACGGGCTCAAACTTCTTGTCGGGGTAGAGGCAGGTCTCTCCTCCCGCCGTAAAGTTGCAGAAGACCCTGAGCGCATCCCGCGAGCAGCCCTGGTTCGGGTCGATCCAGTATTCCCCTGCCGCAGAGCCAGGCCCGGCGCGTGAGTGGGGGGGGGGGCACGTGAGGGGGGGAGGCGCATGAGAGGGGGCACGCCCGGCGCCTCCACCCACCCTGGCAGCCCCCGGACCTCACCATCCGGCAGGGACGGATGGTTGCGGTGGAGCTCGCTGCACACGAGGCCTGGGCGCTGGGCTGTGCCGGGAGGCCGCCGCAACTGCTCCAGCTCTAATCTCAGAGACTTGAGGGAAGCTACCACCTCCTCCAGGCCGCCCTCAGGAGCCTCCAGCACCCCAGTGCCTGGGACCTGGCGCCGGCGCCGGCGCAGGCGCAGCTGATGCAGCTCCGCAGGGGAACCCTGAGCAGCGGTGGAGAGAGAGCAGAGACCAGGGAGAGAGACAGGGAGGGAGAGATGGAGTGGGGGCAACAGAGTGGAGACAAAATGCGGTCAACGCCCCCATGGATGTCCTTCTAACCCTCACCTACCCACACACACACACACACACAGGGCAGATCTCCCTTGGCTTCCAAGGCCCCTCCCTTCCCACCCCTGACATCTGCCATGCGCCCCACCCCTGGTTCTAGGCATGGGAGACCCAGTGGGGACATTCCAACCTAGTCCCTGGGGATCTTACCTGGGGGCCTGGGGGGCCTGGGGGGCCAGTGTCTCCACGGGGGCCAACGGAGCCCTGTAGGAAGAAGTCACCTGGACGTGAATTCTGTGTATGGAGACCACTTCCTGCCAACAACACATGCATACACGCACACGCACACAGAGCCCTGAGGGAGGGACATGCAAGTCTCAGCACCAATCATAAAACAGACATTTTCTTTCCATATTTTAACATGTCTGAAAGCAGCATCTTAACATCTTTGGCGAGTCAGTTTACTTGGCAGAATTGTTTTCTTTCAGAGCAGCTTATAAAATAATGGTGCATCTTCTAATTGGTAGCATTCTAGATTTGATGAAACAGTGGTGGGTGTTGAATAAATATTTGTTGAATGGGTAGTTGAATGACTAAATAAACCAATGAATGCAAAGGCATTGAGGGTTCCGGTGTAGTGAAGGGGTGTGGGGGGAGCACAAGGGAGCAAGGAGCACTTACCGGGGACCCCTTTGAGCCTTTCTGTCCCAGAGGGCCCTGTGGGGTAGAGACAGAGAGGTCAGGAGTCCTGGCTGGCCCAGCACGGTGGTCCCACTCCCACCTCACAGACTCCTCAGACTCACCGCTACGCCGGGGGACCCAGGGTGGCCCAGAGAGCCAATGGGACCAGGGGGACCCTGGAGAAAGGACATCGGGGTCATCATTGATGTGGTTCATCCCTATGGTCCAGAGAAGCCTCCAGTCCCCTCAAGACCCCAAACTCCAGACACAGCCTCCAATCTGCAAGTCCCCAGAGAGCGCCCCCATTTTCCCTAGACACAACCCCTATCATCCCAGACCCAGGCTTCCCTAGTCCCCACAGTCTCCAAACAGCCCATCTCTGTCCCCCCACCTCCTTAGAACACATTCTTCCCACGTGGGGCAGGACACACACTCACGGGTTCTCCCTTGGGGCCAGGAGGGCCCTGCAAGCCTGGCAAGCCCTGATCCCCTTTCTCACCAGCCTCCCCAGGGGGCCCGATGAGGCCAATTAATCCGATGTGGCCCTGGAGGACAAAGGAGGCATGTCGGGGAGAGAACGGGGTGCTGGGAGGTTTTTGTCCCAGAGCCTTGGAGTAATGAGCTTAGGAACAGAGGAGACCCCACTCTGGCTAGGGAGGAAATGGAGGGAAATGTGGGAGGGAGGTAATGGCAAGAGGTGTACTCACCTTTTCCCCCTTGAAGCCAGTGTCTCCCTTCAGCCCTGGGAGGCCGGAGGGCCCCTGGAAGGAGAGGGCGGGCAGTCAATGAGTATCAGACATGAACTCTCAAGGTCCATGCTGGTGACTGGGTGGTTAGATTACCCAGATTTCAAAGGGGAGTGCCCAGGGATGCGAGCATGGGATGGTTAGGAGAGAGGAGGGGGTAGGGAGACAATGAAGGGGTTGGCTGGAGGACAGCCAATCTGAATAGTCAGTGGTCAAGGTCAGTATGAGTGGTCAGTGTAGACTATCAAGACTGATGGTCAGTTTTGCCTATCAAGACTGAGGGTCACTGTGGCTAGTGTAGACCATCAAGACGAGGGTCAGCATAAGCAGTCAGTATAGACCATCAAGACGGAGAGTCAGCGTGGGCAGTCAGTGTAGAGCATCAAGACGGATGGTCAGGAAAAGCCAGGATGGCTCAGCGGGTTAAGCGCTTGCTTTGAAGCCCCAAGGACCAAGGATCGAATCCTGGCTCTGGCCCAGGTGGAGCCACATGCTGAACTGGGGTGTGCTTCCCAAATGCGGTGAGGCCCCCAATTCAGTTCAAAAAATAAAAAATAAATAAAATAATATGTTAAAAAAAAAAAGACAGATGGTCAGCATGGGTGATCAGTGTAGACCATCAAGATAGAGGGTCAGCGTGGGAGGTCAGTGCAGACCATCAAGATGGAGGGTCAGCATGGGAGGGCAGTGTAGACCATCAAGACGGAGGGTCAGTGTGGATGGTCAGTATAGAACATCAAGATGGAGGGTCAGCGTGGGCAGTCAGTGTAGACCATCAAGATGGAGGGTCAGCATGGGAGGGCAGTGTAGACCACCAAAACAGAGGGTCAGCATGAGTGGTCAGTGTAGACCATCAAGATGGAGGGTCAGCGTGGGCAGTCAGTGTAGACCATCAAGACGGAGGGTCAGCGTGGGCGGTCAGTGTAGACCATCAAGACAGAGGGTCAGCGTGGGCGGTCAATGTAGACCATCAAGACAAGTGGTCAAAATAGACGGTTAGTATACATGGTCATGGTGGACCATCAGATAGTCAGTGAAGGGTCAGCCTGACCATCAGCACCCATGGTCACTAGCTGACCAGGGTGGTTCTTAGTACCAGGACCTCGGGGACAAAGAAGTCTCTTACCAGGGGGCCAGGAGGGCCCATTTGTCCAGGAGGTCCCAGGAGGCCTGGTTCACCCTAGGATGAAACAGGACATGTAGGGGACAGCACCCTGCCAGAACCCAGTGTGGATGCCCCTCCCCCTCCAGGGTCAGCCCTCCCATTTGCAATGAGAAATTATAAGGCAGGAGCACACAGAGAAGACCAGGTGCCCCAAGACCCCCTCCCCGTTCCCAGCCCACTCACCACAGGACCAGGGATCCCTCGAAGACCCTCAGGCCCGGCATGCCCAGGGGGCCCTCGAGCCCCCACTGGGCCTGTCCTCCCTGGGGGCCCGTCAGGACCGGGGTCCCCCTAAAATGGACAGGGGCAAGGGAGGGAACAAAGTGAGTCAGGGGGTACCTGCCTCCTCACCCTCCAGCCAAGAACCATCAGGAAGGGGAGGGAATTGGGGCACTCGTGGTGGTCACAGTCCCTTCCCCTTTTCTGATGGCTCAACTGTTGGCTGAGGGGTCAGGGCAGGGGCCACTCACCTTGGCACCCTTCTCCCCTTCTCTGCCTTCTCGACCCATGCGGCCAGAGGGACCCTGAAAAGGGAGCTACTGTTACAGGGGGCCTGCCAGGGTGAGTGCGGGC